>JAQLOL010000002.1:19065217-19078165 GCA_029783665.1 Naso thynnoides | reverse complement strand
GTTTCAGAGAGAAACTTCATTTCATCGCAGTGTAGAAATCACAGAAAAACAGAGCTCAAGCAGTGGCCAAGGAACAGCAGACATTTCCAGAGACTGAGCCAGTGAGTCAGACTCCATCCAAGCAGAGCTGAGTACTGTTTATCTCTCTAAGATGGGTGCTGCTGATTTCTTTGTGAGGAGAGATCACAGGTATGTAGCCTTGAGCCTCTAGCCTGGCCCAAGGCTGTTATACATTCAGTGCTGCCAACTTGGCAACTTTCTTTCTAGATTTAGCAACTTTTCAGGGCCTCTTAGCAACTTTAATTTTAAAAAATGGCCAGCACAAATTTAGCAAGATATTCAGTCCATCAGGGAAGAGGTGAAAAATATATTCAAATATGTTATATTGTAATGCCTTCTAATGGATTCTGCTCAGAGTAACGCAGTCCACGGCTCTTCTGCTAATAGCACTGGGGTCTTTCGTTCCCTGTTGTGCTGTGTGCAGACACGCAGTAGGTGAGTAAAGTGAAAGTATGACCTCCAGCAGCTCAAAATTTGCCTTATTTACATGTTGTATTTTTAATGCTAACAAGCTAGCCACAATAACATCAACTGTGTTTTGTTCAGATACAGGAAAGTTATTACACTTGGAAAAATAGTTCCTCATAAGTGCTGCCTTCTTAGCTTGTATATTAGCATGAAGAGGAATTTTCGTTCCTCTTAACTAATGTCAAATATTTTCAGGTACATGTTTTGCTTTGACAACTTTAGAAATGCTGAAAGGCCATTTTGACGGAGCTAGGTGAGTTGTATCCCCTTGCCTCCAATGCCGTAGTTGAATGAGAATGTTGCTGAATGAGATGATTTCACCCAGGTAAGGTAGATGGTATTTTCCATGAAGTCAGGATATTGCTTTCAATAAGTCAAGTCTAATAAAGGTCTATGACCAAAAATTCACATACCACATTTTGACATGTCACACCAGGAAATCCACAAGTGTGATGAATGACATTAGCGATGGTTGTGTACGTGCTCACCCTTTGACAAGATTTATGAGTGTGAAGGAGTCTAATACTTTCTTTTTAGTAAGTCAGTTTGTAAATCGTGGAGTATAGTGACAAACTACAAATACTAACAATAAAGAGGCCCATTGTTGTAAAATAAGACTAATCCTCTTTCTCTTCAGCCCGGTATTAGCAAAAATCTTGTAAAGTATGTGACATTCATACTGCACACACATTGTTAGATTGAGGAAATTACAGCGTCACTGTGTGCACCAGTGATTCGATTAATGGTCCCTTCACACCCCACTTACTAAGATGCACTGTAAGTCTCTGCTGTGCATTGTTAAACAAAGACACAGCTTTAGTGTCAACAGTTTTAATAATGAGTTGTCTTTACACCCCAACTTTTTGAGTGACTGCACTTTCAGCTGGTACAGAAGGCCGCTGATGAGTGTGTGATTTTTGACGTAATGCACACTCGCCAGGCTGGTTAGTCATGGCACACTCCTCTGTTCTTTCCCAGCAACTCAGGGAGAGAGGAAAGACGAGTTGTGAACTTCTGTTTCCTGGAGGAGGCATACTTTTGGGTAATTCATGCTTCAGAGTTTCAAGTGGTAATATATTTGGAGAGAACAGAAATATGTAAGTGATCTCTAATGTGGGATTTTCGTAATTTGTTTGCCTTTGTGGAAGTAAATTTTATTTATAGCAGCTACATTAACATGTTTAATGGTCTTTTATAGATAATTGTAACAGTGATTTGACTTTCATCCATGTCATGTGTTATAATGTGAGACTTCTGACAAGTTTATGTCAAAGGGACACTGTGCTCCATTGATTTTAATTGTTAAATATTTAAATGTTTTAAAATAATTTTAATGATAGAGAAAGTATGGGAAAATTGGAGACATTTAAAAAAAATAAAAATAAAAATCATCAAGTCATTTATTTTTAGGGCTGTACCTAATAGTTCAAAGGTTCATTCATAACACTGACATTCAGTTTCTAAATCTACATTCCATTGCGTAGGCTTTCTCTCTTATCATGGGGCTTTGAGTGTTGTGTGGGTTGGATGGACCGAGCGTAGGGACAGACTGGCAGACAGCTGCTGCTGATGATCGTACCTACGAGGGAGTTGCGGGCAGACCAGAGCTTCTAGCGAAAGACACTTTTGGAGCTCAGACTTTATTTTTCAAAACTTTTGGGACATAATGACATAAGGTGAAAACCTTAAAAGTGGGGTGGCAATAATGCCTTAAAATATGATGACAAACATTGAAAGCCTTGTTTAAAACCTTCAAATGAAGCTTCAGTGTCAAAAATAGATGTACAGTACAGTCCTCTTTCTTTTAATGCCCTTACTAAAACAGACTTCTTAAGCAGATTGTGAGGTATTCGGAAAAGTATTGACATTTTTGCAAAGCTGTAGGCACACTCGGGGATGGGTTTAGTGTTTTTGTGTGTAGCTGTTAAAGGATCAGGGCTCTGTTAGAAACAGTGTTCAAAGGTGCACAGCAGATACTGGCAATCATGTGCCTTGCAGGGCCAAGAGATTGCTTATACTTTTTCCCAGCCAGTCAATACACTTTCAAGCAGATAGGAGGAACTAATCAGTGGAATCAGCTGGAGGAATGACTGGCAGGAATATAAAGCTGCTGACCCTCCAGTGAACAGTCTGCAATCATTATAAAGATCTGTCTTGACTCTACCTCCGTTCTTAACCAATGTTTGACCTTTAAATCACAATGACATGCTAATTTGCATCAATTATATCAGTGCCTCTTTGTGGCTCAGATGTCACTGAGTAACTAACGAATATCTGACATTTCTCTCTGGGGGATAAATTGTTCTTGAACTTCACAGCTTTGAGTCTTTTTTTTATTTCGATGGTGTTGTGAAGAGGAATGATAACCCTCTCTCTATGTGTATGTATGTATGTGGGACCAAACTGTAGGCAAGTCAAAAACTGATGTCACATGATCTGCCTTCACATTCACACATTTATCTAATGATGATTTCATGTATTTTACAACCAGCTGATTTGAGGAGTGATCCCCCTTGTTGGCAAAATGACAAAATGCGTCATCCTTCATTAACCTGCCATCCTCCCTCATCTTCTCTCAGTAGGATAAAGTGCAGAGGCAGAGGGGTTGGTTTGTTGAATATGCTGGTCTAGTTTTGTCCCATTGATTGTTTATCTGCTGGAGGTCTTTGCAAATTAGAATCTAACCATGACTGAAGATCCAGCAGCACAACTTTGCTGTGTATTGTTCAAGTCACAGTGCTGTCCTTGGTGATGAAGTCGTGAATGGCCTTTTTTATTTCATTATTTTGTACTTTTGTCAGTTTCGTCTTAAATCTACTGTGGAAATTGCAGTAAACAGTCCATATGGAGAACAACAGAGATAGAATGCATTGACTGAAATGTAAACAACAAATTGTCTAATGACAATTTAGCTTTTCATTCATTTTTTTTTCCTTTCTATGTGCATGGTATGCAGATATTTGTTTTGGAGATTAGCTGAAATTTGTCTCTGCATCTCAAGTCAATCCCTGGGCTGTAATCAATGATGGGTGCTTGGAAGAGTAAATCTTGACCGGCAACTCTGTTATCTGGATATGCACTGACACTGGAAGGCTCTGGCTGTTGCCTAGAGGCTAAATGTTGGTCAGCTGATAGCCAATGAGTTCTGACGCTGGTAGAGATATTCAACATCAAAGATCTTAATTTGGCTATCAATATCAAAAGAGCCACATTAAATTTACGTTTTTAAAATAACACATCACAATTTCAAAGGTTAGTGTGTACTTATTAAGTATGCACTACCCCATTATAATATAATATAATACAATACAAAATAATATAGTAACCGTTTGAAGGCAGCCTGTTGCTTTCGGAGTACTTTGCTTTCAGGCCATTATAATTAATAAACCTGTGCCTATTTGAGGAATACAGATTTGTTTTAGTTATTATTAGTGTAGTTATGTGACACTGATTATTACTGTTTAAGCAGGTGCAGTGACTCAAAAGGAAAACTGATCCAAACTGTACCTCAGTGAGGCAGCAGTCAGCCAACTGTAGGTCAGCTGGAAAAACTCTGCAAGTTGCCGTGGCAACCGATTGGTGTGCAAAGTCTTGAACAACACCCCTTTACTAGCGTCTGATGAAATGTGTGGTTTATTGATTTAACAACAAACTACAAGCAGAGAGAGGCTTGTAATATCATTTGTCTTTCGACTATCGTCTTTGCTGGGAAGCATACCTCTTTTACTGTGCTTTGTCTTATACACACTATAGCTGGGTTACATAATGGAAAATGTACATGCTGCGGGCATAACGTGTTTTACAGATCATAAACCATCGGTGAATCTGAATTTTATTTTTCCATAATTCGCCTCTCTTTCAGTTAGAGCCAATTAGCAATGTCTTAATATACACATAATTTAAATGAGATTAATCAACATCTCTGCGCCAGAGGATAGAAGATCTCGGGTAATTGGGTAATTTTGAGAACAAAGAGAAGGAGCTCTGCGTTAAAACTCACAGCAGCTTCGATTTCAGCAAGAGAAAATACTCGAATACACACGATATCTGGACACAGAGAAAGGAAGAAAAAATATTTAGAAACAAGAGATAGAGGGCTGTAGATGCAGTGTTAAGAGCAACGCTTTCCTTTTTCACGTGTCATGCTTCACCCACCTCTCTCCTTCCTCCTCCCATCCTCATGTGCCTCTGACAGGCTCTGTGTGGGTGTGCATGAGAGAAAGAGAAGGAGAGGGAGTGATGGAGAGAAAAAGCTCTTATTTATGTAAAAGCTGACATGAGAGGAGGTGCTCGGCTGAAGCACTGAGCCTGACCAAGGCTCAATTAACTTTTCTTAGTGAGAACAGTCAAAATCAACTATAGTTTCTCTCTCTAATGACAGCACAAATATCTTAATCTTCTTATCTGTTATCATTAAACACTATGCCTGCAGTAATTAGCATTTTCCCCGGCTGGAAAATTCTGTGCTTCTCCATAGCTAAAATTTTCCTTGTAAAACAACACAAGGCAGTGTAAAAACAACCATGGATGTTACCGACTAGTGCTTTGAATGTAATCATTAAATTTGTCTTAACATTACAAGCTTCAGTCTGAGATACTCTAAGAGTTCTGAACATATTCCCTTTCGTGTTTCCTTTAACACACAAAAGCAGAACAAAAGAGGATACTAATCATCTCAACAGGTTCGTGGTTGTCAGCTAATCTCAGTGCAGTATGTAGGCAATTATTTCATTGTAAACAAACACTGTGTGGAATTATTATTCCAACACAGAGAAATTAATCATCCTTTGCCTGTTGTGGACTCAGGCAGCAGTGATGAAGCAAAAACAACTGATCAGGATTTATGAATGCTGTTCAGCTATTTACTGTGTGAGGGGAGACCAGGGATGGTTGTAACACTTTGTGTGTTCTCTCAGTTTCTCTCAGTTTATCAGGGAGACTGTTTGGACTTGACCAAACAAATTTCTGTACAATAAACTTACATTTACTGTTCATATGTTTGATGTATCATCCACAGTACTTTTTTTTCTGTCACTCTAACTCTCAATAAGCACGGTGTTCTAAAAATATGCATTTTTGTTACACCAATGTTACAATATTATTTATTCATATTTATTCGTTGATATTTGTATTTGGGTGATCATTTTAAATACATCACAATAACTGACACAATGATATGGCAGCTTGGTGTGTAGTTGCAGCAACTTGTTGCAACTGTCTCCACCCTATCAGCTACAAGAGAACGTCACATTAAGGTGAGAAGGGCGACTGTCTTTGACGCTAATTAGACATAGCGTCCAGACTGTGCAATTGCATGTCTTGTGATGGAAATGTATAATTCAGTGTAGCATGTGTTGTGATACACAGGGGTCTATAAGCACTTTTCCCCATAAGCTTGCATTGTGAATGTAGCCACTTTAAAACAATGGATCCTTTTTTTATTAGCGAAATAATATGTTTTACTATTGCAATTATTATCATAATATGTGTAGGCTTTGGGCGCCTCAGTAGAAAAGCATGCTGATAATCTATCCGAGCAATGTCATATTTAGAAGTTGAACCACTGTGGCTTGATGCATCTCTGTGCAACTTCCATAGGAATGAACGGCGTTCGTCACTGACACCATACCCAGTTTTTCTTAAAGACGAGTCAACGCTGACATCAACGGACCCAGGAGTTCTGTTTCAAACGAAAGACGGAAATGGCAGACTTTGATTTAAAAATACCAAATAATTCATTTTTTGTTATTTTTTTGTCATATATTTTTAAATTTGACTAAAAAGGAGCAGGGGATATGGTCCAAAAGATTTGAAAGAGCATTTTTGAGTTCAGCTCGTCTTTAAGCCAGACCTAGACACACTACAGAGACATATACTAACCATGTCACTTACATGTCAACAAAACAATCATTGTCATTTATATATTTTGTGTGTGTGTGTGTGTGTGTGTGTGCCTACCACCTACCTAGTGTGGCAGGGTCTACCTGAGTGTGTATTGCATGTGTGACATTGCTTTAGCATGTTTGTTACTAAAGAAATAAGACTTGTTGCAACCATCTCCATCACAACTGTCTCTGGTCTCCCCTGCATGAAATAACTAAGACCAGACACAGCAAATTAAAAATCTGATGTTACTCACTTTTCTCCTATGGTAATTGCAGCACTTAACCACTATCAACTGCATTGTATTCTCAAAGACGCAGCCCATTCGATAAAATATGAAAATGCACCTATGGAGGTTAAAGATCTTTACTGAATACATTTTCTGCTCACTTTGTATGTGATAATACAAGTCAACAGTATACCTCTGGGAGACTGGGAGAATTCTTGTAAATAGCTTGATGCCACAAAGTACATAAAGGTCATTCACAGTAAAACTGAAATGCAAATGATTTGGACGGGCAGGCCTCAGTAAAGATCAGTAGGTACAAGTAAAAGACAATGTCCTGTAATCAACTGTCCCATATGGTCTGTCTTCAGCCAGGCTCCATTTATTTCTCACTCATTTAAAAAATACATCTAAGAATTATCCAGAGATAATCTTAGATAACCGATTATTGATTCAAAGTGCAAAACTGAGAGTACAGTACAAAACCAGTACACTATCATTAGCACCTTACTTTCTTTATCATTATAGTTTAGATGTGGTTCTCTCTTTAAAATACATGATGAAGAAAACATTCAGAGACGGTGCATTTTTATCACTAATTTTCTCCTAATCATTCTACGAGCACTGCTAATGGTAATGATCTGCCTAAGTGCCTTTCACAGCAACAAAAAACCCTAGAGGTGTTTTGAAGTGGAACAAGAGGATTTTGATGTCTATCAGATTGAAGTACTGCTTTTACAAAACAAAAAGGGTTGATTAAACTATGCTTTGATATCCATTTATTAATATTGATTTCATCAAATGATATTGGGATTCCTTAATACTGGCTCCAAGTGCTATGCTCTAAAACAAATTTTTTGGCTCATCTCTTCCCTCACTTGCATAATCGACTGGTATAATCAATTTTACAGGACAACAGATGGATGAGATCTGGCATCATCCTCTTCACCTCGACCAGTTTCCTGATGCTTTCAAATGGCTCAGCGGGTGCAGTTTGGATCAACATTCTGGGCGAGGGAGTTCAGTAACACAAACACAAATGTAGTGTGACAAATCTTGAGGGTGAAAAAAGGATGATATTCCTGTATAAATCAGTCACAATGTGATGTCCTTTTTCCAAACATTTAAATGTGTTTTCACAGAGTCATGGTGACACATTAAAGCACTGTGGGTAGGACTGAAACAGTAACCTACTGCTCCACTGACGCTGGTGTGTGAGCCTCCCTACCGGACTTTGAACAGCCCAACATGTCAACCCTTGGCCTCTTTCCCCTCGACAGCTGCAATCACAGTTACCCTGATTAATAATAAAAGGTTACAGATACACATTCACATTCACATACACATAAGACTGCCTAAACACACACACACACACACACACACACACACACCTTCCAATCCTCAAACTTTCAGTTTCTCCAGCGTGTTCCCAGATGACGGAGGGAATTATTTCACACAGCAGGGAACGAGTTGCCAGAGCGCAACAACCCTCCATACAGGATAATGGCATGGGAGCCGGTTGCCATGGAGTCAGGCTGGTTGAGTAAATACAGTACCCCTTGTCTATCTCTCAGATAGAGCTGACACGAACAGTTATCTTCACTATCGTTTAGTGTGCTGATTTTTCTGATTTTTGAACAGTTTTACTACTCAATTTATTAATATGTAAAACGAAGTATGAATAATGCTCATCCCATTTTTCAGAGATAACCCCAAACCCCCAAAACTCTTCACATACTGCTATAAATAACAAATAAAAGCAGCTAATGCACTGAAGAAGTTAAAAGTCAAATTTTTGTCACTTGAAATATAGCTTTGACTAATTGTTTGCAAAATAGTTGCCAATTAATTCTCTTTCGTTTGACTAATTGATTAATTGACAAATCGTTGCAGCTCTACTCTCTGAAATGCACCCGTGTAATGAAAGAGAAAAATCAATAACAGCATGGCAACTGAGCAAGAGACCCGACAGGAAATAGTTATTCATTTACATAAATGTAGAGATACACTTGCAGAAGATGACAAAGTAGTTTGTGTATGTGTGTGTGTGTGTGTGTGTGTGTGTGTGTGAGTGAGTTGGTGTATTTGAAGAGGATGGAAGAGAGAACAGACAAATATGGAATGGAAAAATGATTTTAGACTGTAATGTTTCAGTGTCCTTCATTCCTCCATCTTGTTTCTTAATCTTCATGTGCACAGAAGGGGAGGTGTATGTGCGTTTGTGTTTTCAATGACTCTGTGAGGTCTGCGTGAAAAATCATTATCAAGGACACTCATAAAAACACCCAATAAGCTGTTAGAAGTTAGAAAACCTCCTCCTTTGTGCGACATCAAGATTCTGACTTTAACAACAAAACTGCTCAATAACTGATCGCTTTTGACTGGCTGTCAATGCACCATCAAATCCAGAATTATGTCACCCGTCATCAAAAGCAAACAGCTCTCTTGTAGCGCCAATCAGCTCATAATCCATTTACGAGGATTAAACTCTTACTGCAGCTTATTTGGATCAGGACTAACAAGAAATTAATTGAAAAGGGTTTACCCTATAGGAATAAATCTCCACAGTTCAGCTGGTACAACAGACTGAGAAAAGCTCAGAGTGGGTGACAATGCTTGGTGATATAATTGGGAACATAACACACACTCCAATTGGCCGTCTGTATTACTCACACGATGTTGTCATCAATAGCTGGAAGCACATAATTTTTATGTGCTGAAGCTGCGGATCCCAAAAGAACAGGCAAGTAAAACAAAAAGCTTAAATTAAACAAATTAAAGCCATCACACACACTCACACACACATGCACACAATCCACTGTTCATTTCCCTGATGTGCTAATTGCTGGAGGTGTGTTCCTGAAATCCAAAGTAGAACTCTTTTACCTACAGATGCACCAAATTTCACAAGGACCTGAAAAGCTGTATTTAAAGGGTGACACATTTCTGCTCCTCTCCCACTGTGTGTGGGATGGCTTGAAATAGAATTGCAGGGTTTCAACAGGCAAATCGCACTCTACACTCTTCACAGGCACCATCATCCTGCGTCTCAGCCAGGGAAATGATACTGCCTGTGTTTTTAAGCCTCTCCATTTTTCTTGTAATTATACAAAATGATCTGACAGACAGGCGTGATCAGGTATGATGACAGGCAAGGCTGAGGAGCTGCGAGCTCCCTCAGGAGTGACCGAGTCTGAAATGGCAACACAGACAATCACACACACACCCGCACACAAGCACAGATTGAGGTCCATTGTCCAGACTGAGCTTATGACCTGTGTAAGGAGTGCAGCAAGGCGGGCAGCAGAGCTTGTCCTTAACTGCTGCTGATCAAACTGAGGCTAATTCCTGTTGTGTGATGCCATTTACATCATTTGCCCGAGGGTGTAATCTTTAATATGGGGCCATTATTATTCCACAGAGCTTTGTGTTGAGAGGGGGTTTAGATGTGTGCTATATCTGTGCAGGCGTATATTTATTTGTCTGAGTGCATGAGTGTTAATGTGCCTGTGTGAGCATGTGTGAGAGAGAGAGAGAGAGAAAGAGAGCAGGAGAAAAGGAGACTGTTGCTATGCATTTTTACACGTCCTCCCACTGGTCTTTTCACATGAAACATGATGGCAGAGAGGAGTTGAACACATATATAGCTGAGCTATTTTCCTGTGATGCAACAACACTTTAAGCAGTAAAAGCCCTGAAAGCCTCAGCGACGCATTAGAGGTCGAGCTCATCCCTGAGTCGTCTTGATACGATGAGGGAAAAGGGCTTGAACCCCCTTAAATTGCTTGTTGTTTTGCCAGATTGTTCCATTACTTCAATGGCTTCCAGGGTTAGAACAGTGGGGGAAGTCTGCTGTGTTTTATGACTGCATCAAAGCATCACTTTATTTTGCAGTTTAACCTGTGGTGAAGAGTCACGCTATGCATGTTGTTACGTAACATTTAAGTTACACAATGGCACAAAACCTATGTGCACATTTCACTTCAGCTGACACTGAATGACTTTCTCCTTTCTTCCTGTTACTGCTAAGAAAATAATGTTTGGAGCTCAAAAAAACAAAAACAGCCATCACTTCTTAAGTTCTGTATTTTTATTAAATGCGTCTTTGCAACAGGATCTTCCCATTAAAGGACAAAAATGTATCATTGGTCCATGCAATCCAGAATGACACATTAAAGCATTTTTTGATCTTACGCCTGAATTGACAGACATTGTTTACAAATGTCTTTCCAAATTGTTACAAATCTTTGTTAAAAGAAAAAACTCAAATCTGTCTGTGTGTGACACTTATCCCTAAATTCCACCAGATGTGTGTGCAGTGCGTCTCCGCTCCAGAATAGCAGCGTTTCAATTCTAGTCAATGTGTGTGCTTCCACTGACTGTGGCTGCGTTGCGTTTCCTCATCGCTGTAGCTCCTGTGAGCTGGAGCCCTCTGCAGCAAATACGTAAGGCTTGTATTTTTGCCAGATGACGGAGCACAATGCAGCAATTCAGCACAGAGCAGATCGAGCGGGACAGGAAAACAGACACCGATACAACATTAAATCACCAAGTTAACTTCAAAATGAAACACGCCATGTTGATGCCAGATCATATTTTATTTAATTTAATAAATAAACTGTCATTATGTGCAGAGCCTAGCTTGATGTCACCAGATCAGAGGTTTTCAGAGGCCTCGGTCGCACTTGATTCTGTAATTACCGCAAAATCTCGTAGTCTGGACTCCAGCTGTCCAGCTGTGCTGTGCTCTGAAATGCAGCCTAAATGCAACAGGTAGGTGTTGACGGACAGCGAAGAACGGAGCAAACACAAAGCGGAGCCATTCCGGAATGCACATATATCTAGTAGAATCCCGGGGTTAGGTTTGTTCAGGTTTAGGTGAAAATGACTTGGTTGGGCCTCGGAAAAGACTGTTGTTTAGGTACTTTGCTAAGGTAAGGGGACCATTTTCATCATGTTAAAAACAAATGTGATTGAGGTTAAGCCTGATTTATGCCTCTGTGTTGAATCTACACCGTGCCTGCAGTGTAGTCTCCATATGCTTAGGTGCGTGCCCTATGCCTTTGCCTACACCATAGCTTGACGTGCACCTCCCCAGAAATGTAACTGCACATTGCAGTAACGTGGATAGCAACAATTGTGATTGGTCCACTTGGTAGACTCACATTTCCACAATTCACACTCCCTCTGCCTCAAACGATTCGGTGGTCGTATAAGACAGTCTCCTCCCAAGTCTTTTCGCCATTCTGTGTTGCAATTCCTGATGTAAAAATATCTCATATTCTATGTTCATCAGCTCCAGCTCCAACATGATCTGCTTAGCTACACTCACCATTGTTTATGGTAACAAAGAACACATCCTGGAAGTCAACAGAGTTGCATTTTTAACTGCACATGCAGCCAACGCAGAAGCATAAATCAGGCTTTAGGGATTCCTCATTTAAAGAAACCAACGTTGAATGTCAACAGAAGCAGGAAACACACAACTGTGTCCCATGTTATAAACTAAAATTTTGTTGACCCATCCATCAAACCCTGATCCCTCCTCTAAACAGTCTTTGTCACTGTATGAAAGTGTCACCTGACTTCCTCCTTAGCTCCTGTCATCTTACCTTCTGCTGCTGGAAGGCTTTGTCACTTGAACACAAACATATGTCTGCTTGGAGAACTCTCTGAAACAAGTGATGCTGTCACTTTTCCTCGGAGGTATGCCTCCTTCTTTGATAAATTCTCCATGACTACATGAAACTGCATACAGTTGGGCCAAAGCTTTGTTGGCTTTTGAAATGTGTGCAGCTAGTACAGCACAGTACAAGTATGATCCTGAGAGGAACTTGGTGTGACATGAAAATAAACTGATGTAATTATGGTCCATTTAAATAAAGTAATGACTTTATGTTACTTCCTTTGTTGGAAAGTACCATTACATTAATGTTATTATGCAACCTACAGAAACCCTAATGGGTTAGATCTATCAGTGAAAATGGCACACATATGAAACAGCAGTATTCACACACTCTGAATGTGATGAATTATAAAAAAGATCATTTCCTAACAGCTAAGCAAAGAAAGTTTTTTTTCTTTTCTGACATTTATGACTGTTACCAACTTGACGTCAACGTGACAGCACAGTGTGGATTTCACAGTCTTAGCAATCTCTCCAGACATAATGATGGAAATCTCAATATATTTTCATAATTTCTTTTATTGGCAGCAAACTGGCTTCAGAGGTTTTTTTTTTCAAACACAACTCAGAAGGATTGACAAATGTGTGGATTCTGCCATATGGGGAGCATTTACTGGTCTCCATA
>JAQLOL010000002.1:19043007-19061038 GCA_029783665.1 Naso thynnoides | reverse complement strand
TATGCTTCCAGGAAGCCCTGAGGGAGCTGAGCCCTGCAGTGGGAGCGCTGTTGGTGTGCCATGGGCTGAGACAAGTGGATTAACAGAGATTTTACGGTATTCTGCTTGATGAGGGGGTTGATGAGAAGCAGGTGGTGTGGCAGTGGAAAAGATCTGTTGGTTAGAGGCATTTGATAGTATGTGTGTGTGTGTGTGTGTGTGTGTGTGGTTTTCACAAAGAAGGTGTAATAGTTAACAGCTTTGCCCGCGTCACAGTCTTATCTCGTCAAAGTCATCTTGAGTGACGCAGAGCCCATAAGAGGAAACCTACAATTTTACTCTGCAGCCTTATGGGAGCAGTAGATTTATTGAATCAATCAGGCATTCTTGATTTTTTTCCCCACTTTATCTCTAGGGTGTACTGGTAATTTTCCATTTATAAACATGCCTTACCATATTACAAAAATTTTAAATGAAACTAATTTAATTTATGATAAGCAGTGCCTCTAACCTCTACATAAAATGAACCCTAGAGATGGCAAAGTCTGTCTGTTGGTTTTGCATTGGCAGCCATATCTCCTTAGTGCTGTGTCAGCACTGGAGAAGGTCTGGCTGCACCCATTATCATTCTGCGAATGGGAGAAGAAAAATGCTCTGATTTGTTTGTATTTCTGGTTTTCCAGGACGCAACAACAGAGATTCTGAAAATAGTCAGACCCCGGTCTAAAATATCTTAAATCTACTGGCTGCATTACCATTAAATGTTCTACACAGACACATGGTCCTCAGTGGATGTATCATAAGAACCTCAAAGATTTTGAATATAGCAGTAAATTAAAATGCAAGACAAAGCATTAGAGTCTACTATGAAAACATGAACCTTTATCTGCAAAGATAAAGTTTTTTAATTTGTGATAGCTAAAATCAAAGAGCATCCGTGGAGACTGAGATGACACACATAGCAAAGGCCCATTGGATTTGAATCCAGGACATCAGGGCGATGACGGTGGGTTTCTTTCCAGCTGTTTATTTTTACATGCTTGTCCTTTTCATTTCTCTCTGACCTGGAAATCGATTGAGGTCTGCCATCTCCGAGAATGTTCCAACTGGTAAAATTCCTTTTTGTGTCAGCAAAGAGCAGGGATCCTTCCAGAATTCTGCTCTTTGCTGGAGGTATAGGGACATCTTGTACATTTTAATCTTTTTTTTTTTTTGGTAAGATTTTTTGCTTTTTTAATTTGCATTTTTGAAAGTAGGTAATACAGCCCCCTATTTAGCATTTCTAACAAGTGTACACAATATTTAATAAATGGTTTAAAACATAAAAGAAAATAAAAGTACAATACTTGTCAAAAGCTATAACTTCTCCTGTGAGGATATAGGCTACTTCATGTAAAATAGAGGAATATATATATATATATATATATAATGTAATTCATTATCTTTTTGTGCATCAGTCTCCACACATGGGCACCCATAGGAAGAGTTTTAATTGTTGACAAATGCATTAATAAACACATATTCAACTGTATTTCATGGATGCCAGGAAAATGTTAATTGTCCTGTTTCATATATGGAACAATTCAAGCAAGACAAACACCCTACAATAAACTTGTCTGTGATGATTTTTGAGAAAAACATACAAGACTTTTTAATCACTTCCAAGGCCATTTTTGAGAATACTATATTCAATGCTTTTCATCTGACAAAACCTGCGAATAGAACTTGACAAAAGGTTAATACCTTTTTTTTTTTTTTTATTAAGGTCATGTCTATTATAGGGATGCTTAGGAATGAGGTTCAAATCAGACAAACCTTCTCCTGCTTACATACTGTTAAACTGTATGTGCTAAAGAAAGGAGCCAACAAAAGATTATTTAGAAGGTGCTTGGAATGTATTAATAAATTCTGTGATTTACTTTTAGCCACTGTTAATCACACATTTCCAATAGCAGCAATTTGCTGTGAATATGTGCTATGGAATACTATGTAATATTACCCATCTAATTGCCACAACTTCCATATTAGGTCAAAGGAAAAGAACAAAAAGATGCAGCCATGAATGTCGCGAGAAAAACAAGATCCATTACAATAGTACATTATGTGATCTGAAAAACACAACAACAACAACAGAAAATACAGAAAAGAGCTCTACAATCATCTTTACTGCATAAAGAGAAAGCTGTGACACGACCTCACTTCAAAATGATGCTACGTAGAAGGATGTCCTATTTGGCAGGTACATGTTGTGCTAGTTTCTTCATCCTTTTATATCACCCCTGTTATCTAGATGAGGACAGAGACGATATGGAAGAGAGAAAGTGAAAACCTCATGGTATATACTGTAGCACCTCAGTCAGTATCACAGAAAAGCATTTATTTTGTGAATTTCACACTCGGCAATATGCAATGTTAACTTGTACATGTGAGATGGCAGTTGTAAAATTGAATTTTTCCAACTTTATAGAGTAGCTTGTCCACCCAATTACAAATGTAATTTATTGCTTTGCATTCTGTTTTGTTTTAATTTGTATGCATTTGCAACATTCTGTTATGTTGCCTGCCTAGGGACTAAATTAGCATTCTTATCTAACTCCAGCATGTTTATATCATATATTTTTGTGTATGTTCATTAATAAATGAAATACATGCATGCCATTTAATGTATATAAAAGGTAAAGGCACTATATCGGTTACACATACAGCATGCAGTGACATCTGGTCTCTGCAGTTAACCAATCCCTGAGGTGCAGTGGGCAGCTTCAGCCTGCACCTTGGTCGAGGGTAGTGACGGGAGAAAGAGCTAACGTACATGTTTTTGATGGTGGGAGAACGCGGATCACCTGGAGGAAACCCATGTGAACACAAGGAGAACATTCAAACTCCACACAGAAGGGCCCTGCCCCAGCTTGGAATCAAACCCAGAACCTTCTTGCTTAGCTAACCACTAAGCCACCTTGCTGTATAATATATTTTTCATTTATTGTATACATTTGATGTGCATCTGTGAGTTTTTGTGTGTGCATGTGAATGTGTCCGAGTTCGTTCACATTTTGGAGAGAAGGAAAGTTCTATTTAAAAAGCCTGGTAATGATGCCGTTAGTAAGAGAATAGAGTGAATGCTAAACCGTAGGTCACAGCAGCCTCGCAGATTGATTCCCTTTGAGTTACATTTCCTCATATCCACCAGTCATCGAAGCCAAACTCGCACCACAATCAACGTCAACACTACCACCAGCAGCAGCAGCATTTACATTCTGCTGTCAATCTCTTCTGGCAATAATCCATGCACCTGCACTATGACAGCAGCCTACTTTTGTCCCTCTCTCACTTTCTCTCAGCTCCTCTCTGGATGTAACTTTTAATTTAAGGCAAACAGTCTTCCTCTGACTAAGCATAAACTGCATATTGTTCTCCTAGTGATCCCTATCGTAAGCCAGTCAGCACTTTCTTGGATACACAGAGATTGGATAGAAACTGCTGAGACTCACAGTGCCACGGCACGAAAGCAATGTGCTGTGGTGAATCGAGTTAAAACCAGGAGCTTTATGAATCTCTGTGCCTCTGCAGCCTCCTCCTCTATTCTTCCAGTTCACCTCCTCTCTTCTTTTTCTTCCAACAAAAGTGTGTGGGGGCCATTTGAAGTAGAGGCCTCACAGCTGTCAAAGGGACCGGCCAATGAGAGAGCAGAGGAGCAGATGGCAGGAAGAGTGGGTCCAGATGGGAAATTTTGGCCGGAACATCGAGGTTAGCGCAGAAACACCCTGACACTAAGTGACGAGGAATCTTTAAAGAACCAAAGTGTGTCAGGACGTTGGTGTTGATGGACCACGACTCGGCTTTGGGAACAATCACAGAAGTTTGGCATGGTTGAGTCACAGCGGTCTCAGTACTACAATAAGCTTTAATGAGCAAGTTAATGATTGGTTTATTCTAACCAATTAGGAGTTTTAATATAGCACTTGGGAGTACATTAGTCATCAGACAGCAGCTTGCAGCAGGGAATAATCCAGAAACCTCTTTTAGAGGAGCTTGATTGTGGGTAACAACTGGTTGGAAGTAAAAAATACACCTTTTACTCCACACAGAAATCAAATCAAGTCGACTGCACCTCTTACATTAAGTAGGGCATGATTCACCACATCACCTCTTAGTGTATCTTGAGCTGTGCGTTTAAGCTTGTGGGCAGCAAACATATGATCACTTATCCATTGTCCACAGTTAAGATTACCAAAGACCCTTTCTGAATTAATTCCTTGTGGCAACATTCTTGAGATATTCTTCATTAGCTGATCATGACCCCATCCCTCACTAGAATAGTTCACTTAAAAGACAGGGCCAACTAATTGGAAAAATAAATCTTAGTGGCTGGCGGGTGTGGTAAAGGTAATAAAGGAATTAACACTCAATAACCACGAATCTACCCAGCACAGAGAAGGAAAATGATCTCACCACATGTAGAGCTCCACTGCTAATATTTTAAAAATCTTTTTATGAGTGCTGTCAAGTCTGAATTATGTTGCTCCCTCACATCCCGTCAAGAAATATAAAATAACTAATAATCCTACTGCATACATTTGAGGTATATTATTCGACATTAAAAAAGATGGACGACACATCTCTGCTTACTCCCACTGGACAAATCTGAAGCCAAATGTTCTAACACTGATGTGGCCATCTTGCTCTTTTGACATCACTCAGAGCCAGAGACTGGGGGGAAGGGTTAGATGTTGATCATGATGTCGAATCCCCATTTTTAGCCTCCAAGAACCAATTAAAGGCAAACTTGAATCAAAACAAAAATGAACACTTGAAAATACACAAGCATGATAAGACCTACCTGAAACGGCAGAGGCCATTTGGGGGGAAATTTATTAGTGTATTTTTAAATGTTTAGTTTGACCCATTTCCCATCTACTTATATGAAGAAGCAGGATTTAAAACCTGTACTTCAGTCAGACATTAGGGGGTGATAAAAGTGTTTTGGCTTCGCTTTTGTGCAGTTGTCAAGTCATCCATCTTTTCATAATGTCAGTGGGAATGCTAGCTTTTCTTTAAGTTAGCACCTTGTCAGTTGAATTTAGGTGTGTGTTTTCTGGGTGTAGACAGTAGGGTCAACATTTTTGTTTAGAGAGAGATTCAAGCCTTTTGTCAAACAAATTTTAAGTGTTAAACATATTTCAATCATTGCTTTTCAAGTCGGATGCAGGTTTCTTACAGGTCCTGTTGGTTTTAATCATCCATTTTAAAGGTTAAGACTTGCAATATTCTGCCTTTTTGTTATTGTCAAAGAATCCTATTAAAATACTAGAATATGTTTATCTGTCTGTTTTTCAACTTCAAACCCTGCATTGTAATGCAGAAACATGTGCAGTGGCTCACAGACTCCACTGATCCTCCACAACAATGGAGGACTAAGGCACAAAGGAATAAGTTGTATCAGGATTCGGTTCAAAAGATGATAATACTGTTGGATAAATTTTTTGTTGCTTTTGGTCTTAACATGGAATTTGTCGACAGTAAGAAAAATATAGAATATCATCAGACTTACCCTTTAATAGTCTTTGATGGTATCCATTTTAGCAGCAGAACAAGTTGGGGCTGAGGATCCTGGGGACCCATGATTGTGCCTCTCTACGATGGTAAATCAGGTTAATGCCAGCCAACCGTCTGTGATATTGCAGGATACCTGCTGCTGTTTTTGCTTGCTTACAATAGATATTTCTCAGACAGTTTTATTTGCCAGTTGTGATTCACAAACTTTCTTTATTGCTTGTATCAATGGTGTAGCATTAGTTGGTTTACAGGGCTGTGTCACACCCTCTGAGCTTCCTAAACTTGCCTTTCTATCTTGTTTCTCTGGAGCAATGTGTGACAGTGGGACAGGAAGTAAACAGTGGAACTAAGTGTCCAGGGCCAAAAACCTAGAAAGGGCCTTACATAAGTTTTACATAATATTCTAAAAGTCTTTAAGTGCTTGTAATGAACAATGTCTTTCAAGCAATGACCTTTGAAATATGGTCAGTATATTGGAGCGTTTTGTTCAGTTTTACTGTTGTGTTCAAAAAAGCTTTTCACAAGAACTTTCATAACTTAGAGTTACTAGCTTCATTTACTCCCTGTATTAAGACAATCTAAATCCATCTTAAGAATGACAGCAGCGTATAATCCTGACTTTTCAGCTGTGACAACAGTGGGCAGCCAGAGCAAGATGGCTGCCCATTTCTGTTTCACACTCAGGGAATAATTAAAAATCTTAAAAACTATGCTCTAAAACCTCACACTTGTTGTGTTGTGAAAAGAAGGCTAAAATATGCAAAAATTTCATAATGTGCAGAACCTCTGAAATGCTTTGTCAGCATATCAACATCAACTGCTACCACTGCTATTACAGATGGATGTGTTCACAGCATTATTTGCATGTAGTTGGCCCACCTGTCTTGGACAAGCCTGGCTTTAAGGTTAATTCATTCCATTTTGGTATTATTTATAAATCTATTTAAACCCAGCATTTGATCTGCATAGAAACAATTGCCACTTTCGTTTGAGTCTCACCTAGGTAAATGTATATGTCTGTATATAAATCCTTTGAACTTGTGTGTCTGATTCCTCTTTTATAACTTACTTTGAGGTTTAGTATTGGCTTTGTTGAACCATCAAATAAGGCTGCACTTTTATCAAAGTACCTGACATGATGATTGTCATCATCATTGCATTCATCCTCATCATCCATTAGGAACTGAATCGATACAAAGACATTAAAGCAATTGTTTGCGTTTATGTTTTGTATATCAAATACTCACTCTTCTGTCTAGAATAGAAGACTTTTTCCTCCACAGTAGAAGGTTTTTTTTCCAAAAATGTCAGTGACTCACTTTTGCTGGGAGCCTATTGAGATTCACTCCTGAAAATATCAAAACCATCTCAAAACTGGCCAAGAGAGTGCAGTAGAAGTAGGCCTACTTCTAATGCACTTTCTAATGCACTTGCGCTCCTAATGCATGTGCTTGGCCAGGCACATGACATGGCATTGACTTGGATATGTTGGATTTAGTAAATTTCTAACCAAAATAAGTGTTTTGGAAGTATTGAGCATACGACACAATAACAGAAGCTTTGAGAGTTTTGGGTGGACCTTTTTAGATAGTTTTGATGTTTTCAAGTGTGCAGCTCCATAAGCTGTGAATGGCTAGCATTTTTCAAATCACCCATTTGCCGTGGAGGAATGTTACGAAGGTAAAAAAAACAAACAAAAAAAACTATGCATCAGTTCAAAACATTTAAGGATGAGTAAGTGATATACAAAACACAAATTTTCAGTGAACGTTTACTTTGAATTGATCTAAAAGTCACAAATCTGAGGCATCCAGGGCTAAAGTGAAACCAGGGACAGTGTCCTAATAGCAGGGTGAGCCACTGAGGGTCTCTAGACATGGCGTCATACCGTCATACTCTCCTGATCTTGGTCCTGTGATGTATTGTGAAAAAGCTGCTTCAGTGTTATTATCCATGTTGTGTCTTTCTCTTAGACGACAGCGTGTATGCTCTTTGTTCTTGCTATGTCATGTGATGGGTCTGCAGTGTGCTGTGTGAGTCTCGGGCTGCGTCACCACTGACTGTAATGGCTGAACACTGCAGGGTGAAAAAAACCCTGCAGCCTGCATATATTTCTATCTTTTGCTCTCAAATATGAAAAAGCAGAAGAGATGCTTTCAGGACGAGATTAAATAAAGTTTAGAGCAAATTGTTAATATCGATATTGGTTAGGTTAGAACATCTTATTTATTCAACTAGATAGTCAAAAAATCGCCTATTAAGAACAGATAAGTTTTTGCAACAGCTAATTTGTAAGAGATGTTATGCAGTAGAAAGATTGTGACTGTGTAATCGATAATTTGTACAATGAACACAAAGACATTTAGACAAAGATGGTCTTCATCATTACGTCCTCAGTGAATACAAATTCAAATTTTAATTTAATCAGGCACAGCAGGAGGAACTCATGGGGTCCTCTTCAGCATTGACTGTGGTGCAACGCAGGTTTCATTTCCTGTTCAGAAGACTCTCTAAAAGGCAGTGTTTTAAGCTACTGTACTATCACCATGGCAACCAGAGCTATCCTAAAAATGCAACAAAATGGATCAAACCACAACACACAAACAAAAAGCCACTTCTGGTAAATTCATCTGTAATTACACAGGCAAATCTTTCATTTGGCACTCACTGTTTTTTGAGTGGGAGGTCTACAGTAATACATGGTTTAGAAGGGGGTAATTTATCCAAGATTTTTCTCTTCAGTTCCATCTATTTATTTCAACCCTGTACACCATCCCTCTCATACTGCTTTTATCAACCTTATGTAAGGGAAAGGTCATAGCATATCTATTATTAAATGAATCGGTCATGGTATATTACATTATTAATCACCTCAGTGTAGTCTCTAAACACACACAGTGTGACTCCGACTGAGGTCTCATATGTGTTTAAGCAAAAATAGGCCTGCAGTCTCTCAGGATTAACTGTACATTTAATTAGCCGGTCAGTTGAGAGAAACAGGTATTTACACAAGAAACATTATTAATGTCTGTACAAATTGTGCAGAGTAAACGTTAAAAAAATCCCGCAGTACCAGTGACTTGTCAGCTGGCAATAAAGAGGTTTCCTATGTTTGGACCGATTTTAGAGGAAAACTGAACATGAATGGCAATGCAAAGTCTAAACACCAAACATGTCCCTTGAGGGCACTGAACAAATAGTCTTTGGGTGGTTGATATGGTTGTATAACATCTGACTTAGCCACCTGAACTGTCAGCATATCAGGGCCATAAAAGCAGCACAGAAGCAGAAATGTTCTGTGAAAGCACCGCATGGGGCAGAGCAGCAAGAGCTCTGAGACACCCGCCCACCCTTCCTGAATCAGCCGTTTCTGTGGCGACCAGAGCAGAGGGGGGTGGAGGGAGGTGCTCAGTGAAAGTGAAGAGACAAACATCTAAACCCAGTGGGAGCAACATGAAGGGATGGATGGATGGATGGAGGGGGGACAGATATATTGAGTGATGGGTGATAAAGGGATGTGACAGGGTCAGTGGGGAACTGGGGCTGATTCCTCCACATCAGAGTCAGTGACAGACTGACAGTCATAGGCAAACAACTGCGGCATCCACAGAGAAACAGACAAACGGGGGATTTTTTTTTTCCATTTAAATGGCAACCCAGTTCACGGTCATGGCTCAGAAGCTCATCTAGACACTGACAATGTCTCTCTGTGAAATCCCATTGAGCCATATGGTTCTATTCAAAGTCATGTACTTCTCTTTTCTCTCCTTCGTTCCTTTCTTTTTTCTCTTTACCTCTTTCCTACAGGCTTGAAGTAAGTCACAGCAGATTAAAGGAGCTTTCACACCTGAAAGTTCGAACCAAGGTTGCAGCCAAGGTTAATGTTTGGTTATAATGCAATAATTTTGATCCAGTTAGTTTTGGTTTCTAACTACATTAATGTGAGGAAACTATAGAACCAAAGTTGCCAGGTGCAGGGTTTTTCTATGGAGTTCGACTACTTTTGAAGAGTTGTGTGTGGATTTTTTTGTCCACAGGTTGGGTGGACAATCTATTTTACATGTAAACTAAATAATAATATAAATAAATAAGAATCCGCAAAGAAAAAATTCTTTGTGCCAATATCCTACCAAACTGACTCCAGACCAGCAGCTATACAAATGGACACGGGTCACGTCACACGCCAAGAAACTTGCATACCCACCCACTTGCCTTTAGCTAAACTCTGCCTGCTAGCAACCCAGGAGGAAACATATTCACCTGGTAAGTGGGCAAAATATGGAAATATATATTCAAAAGAATGGGAAATCTTTTGTCAGCACTGCAAATGCGAGTTTTGGGTACATCACAGTGACCTCCAAAACCATAGCAAAATGCAATTATCCTGGGCAACTCTGTTTTGGAAGAGACAAATATGATGAGTATTTATTTCAAAAGATGAGCTGTCACTTGCTATTATATTCTGAAATCTTTGATGCTACATTTTCCATTCACTAACATTAGCATAAAAGATGCTCCAAGTTCACAATGTAGCAGGCATAGCAAACTGCAAATGAACCACAACATGATTCAATTTGTTTCGGAACAAGACCTCCTCTTTTCGTCAAAATCTGATTGTTTGGTTTGGATCTTTTTCCTGAACTTAAATGCACAATATGAAATTTCTGCCACTAGGGCTCTAAGTCAAAACAATGAGAACAAAAGATTAAGTATGATGACATCATGACGTAGTGTTCACAGAATCTGTAATCTATTAAACAGCTACCATTGCAGAGAAAATGCCATCTGACTGACTCAGGCAGAATGATCACAGATGAGGTAAAGTATTAAAATTTATTCATGTTACGTTTAGTCTCATTTGCCAACTACCTCACTTTCTGACTGGAGTTACCCCGGAAGTAAGCGACAGGCAATAAAATGAAATGCATCAGTTTCTTGAATAAAACAGATTTGTCTAAGTTTGATAATTGCTGGAAACATATTGGGTAATGTAAAAATACAACTCAACATAATAATCAAAAATAACATAACCATGTTTAGACATTGTTACGTAAGATCGTCACATATTTAATGATAAAATTCAACAGGTTATGCTCTGGAAAGAATCATTTCTGATCATCCTGCTGATTCCCTGTGGTAAACACTTGTGAGCTGCCATTACACACAAATTACATTCCACAATGCAACAGTACAAGCGACAAGTGTTAGGTACTAACATGGAGGAGAAGCTGCTGAAAAAATGTTTAGACGGCAGATTAGAAGACAGTTTAATAGCACAATAAAAATAATGATGTTAAGCTTAGTCATGGCCACAGTAATACCAAAGAACTAAATAAAGATTGAGAATTAAAACTGTGACGTCACTAATAAGATGTTATGTCAAAAAGTGGACATAGGTACAACAAAATCTACTACACAATACATCAACTTTACAGTGAATTAAAATTTTCTTATCTTTTGCATGCAATATAACAGAAAAAAGACCCTTGTATTAACTTGCTCATTCGGCAGATCTACAATTTGCTGTCAGTTCTGCTTTTTAAATAATTCCAGCATGTTGAAAACCTTATCATGTAATGGATTAGACTTTGAACTGAGAATGTTGTCACAATCTTATGGTGATCACATCCTGCCAACGCAACAACAAGTAGGGAAGGATGCAGTAGCTCTCTTGCGCAGTTGAGACAAGAGGCTCATGCTAAGCCCAAAAAAAGCAGCGTAAATCTGAAATGTAAACATCTGCAGATTTTCCCAACAGTTGTCGATAAATTGCTGTGTCCACACACACTACGAACCAAAATGTATGCACAAGCTGCATACCATCAAACACTGTAGTCTGCCTGAGGCTCACCATCTAGGAAGGCACTGTCATTTTTTTGTCTGTTTCTAAACAAGACTGAGATAACTGTAGCAGAGCTGAAACGGCTCCCACTCCACCCACTTTTTCTTCCACTGACACATGGATTTACACATGGGGATTCAGGGATGAAATCAGACGAATTCACCCCTCAATAAGAGGCAACGCTTTCCCCAAGTCCCTCTAGTCTTTTTCACTTGTCAGTCAAGACATAAACAAGCATTCACACAAACTGACACCCCTGTAAAAAACACACAAATGAAAAACACCCGCAACCATCACCAACACATCCCCAACTACTGACAGACACATCCCCCTTCTTAGGAGAACTTTCAACAGCACATTATATTTGTAAATGCAAAAATACACATTCACCAGTGAAAATCATATTAATGATCACATCAAAGTGTCAAGTCTAATTGAACACTAATGAGAGCAGTTCATCATGAGGCTGTCGAGACTCACCTGTTCCTGTGGCTGGAGTCAGAGTCCTGGTGTGCAAGGCAGCTCAGACAGTGAGCAGAGGTGCGCAGGGACTGGACTGAGTCATTCACACTGGACACATACCAGAGGACAGATTGGCTCGGCTCGGCACTGCACAGCTCACAGCACTCTCCTCTTCCCGCAGAGTCTCAGAGACAAACACCAGCTCTGCCTCTGCCGCCTTTCCCACTCTGCCTTTCACACGTACTGTAGCAGCAGCAACAGAGGGGAGGCTGGAGGCTGCAGACTCTGTGAGCAACTCTCTCTCTCTCTCTCTCTCTCTCTCTCTCTCTCTCTGTCTTTCTCTTTCTCTCTCCGTCTTTCTCTCTCCTTCAGGTTCTGTATCTCTCCTCAAGTCTGGCTATAGGCAACCGTTGCTGCATAGATGGGCACAAAAATAGTGAGGAAGTGCGTATGCATTAAGTTGACTGCCTTTCTAAGTATTTATGATATGTTTATGTGTGACAGAGCAGCATGCTCTGACAATAACAGCACACAGAGGCATACAAGCTGTGGGAGAAAGCCTTTACTCCCGCCTTCTGCTCCCACTTTTCACCACCATCCACCCACCCACCCGCCCTCTTCTTGCCAGCCCCACACCAGCCTGTTGAAGTGAGTCATCGGCGATCAGCCAATCGTAAGGAGGCACACGGCCTTGGATTAGAATAACAGGAGTATTTCTGCATGCCTGTTTTCAGGAGATGGAAATGAAATGGAGAATTGTTTGGGAAGACTTCACATACTTTGTTCTGGATAAGGGGGGATCGGAAACAGGAACAAACACTAACAGTTAACATTTTCTCCCTTATTCTATCCCTACAATTCAAAATATATTTTTTAAGCAAGGAGTATTGTTTAATATCCCAACAACTTCTTTATCTACTTACAGAGCACACAGTGAAAGGGGAATATATGATTTTATATTTTAAATGTTTTTTCACTACATCAGTTGCGAGGTGTGACTCACTGTGCAACATGATTCATTCTGCAAAGCCTGTAGTTATTTGAGCACAATAAGTCTGACCCTGGTAACTTTTTTGGGAAAATGGAGGTAAATTGCGCAAATAGAGTCACTGCTCCGCTGCCACACTCTGTGATCTGTAACTACGCACTTATCCACCGAGTGTGCCATACCAGTGTGCCCATCTGCGTAATGAAGTAGGAGGCATTATTTTGGGTTATTTGGCTCCAAAGTTACATTCCAGTTCATTTTCTGTTTACACAATGTTTGGCGACCAGCAGTTGTAGCAGGGCTTGGACGGACATGAAACTCTTCCAGCTGAATCATCAGTACAAACAATGAACAACTGACGAGCAGATGAAGAAAGAGAAAAACAAAGGTCCACTAATGAAAAAAAAAGAAGAAGAAGAAGACGAATGCACCTCCCAAGGACCAAAGGGATGAGGCACTGAATCACAAAGCTTACAAATGGGAGATCGTCCTCTGAGAAAAAACAGCAGCACCTGTTGTTTGGATTGTTTATGTGTGAATGATGAGGATCCTTAACTTAAAATGTGTAACTGGGCTCTTTATTTTTTTGTCAAGTTAAAATAAGCATGAATTAAGAAAAATGTAACTATGTTGCTAACCTAAATGGCACCCTATGGAGTTTTCTTTTTTTTTTTCAAACCTCCGAGAGCGATATAAAGTAAATGTAATTTTTTTTAAAATTATTTCACATTATTCCTTTTGATTTTACTTTAATGACATACTTTACAGAACCACAACAATTAGCAAAATATAAGCATGTATATGTACGTATCAAACAGGTTTGTATACATAATATGTCAAATTTTGACACCTCAGACATCGTCTATCATTCTTCCCGCCTTTTTCATGAGAAACTCGCATGTTTGTCAATTGCTGTCAAGCTAACGCTAACTAGGTAATCCTAGTCCAATTTGAGGTCTGGTAAACAGTAAATTCATCCAATTCAGTGCACCTTTTCCATACTACTGTAGCTGTTATACATGGTGGGACCCGCGTGAGTGCAGTTTCCATGGGAACGTAGCCATTAAGGTTTTCGTAATACAGAAGTGGCCGTGGTTTCAGCTCAAGTAGGTGGGAAAAATCATATGTGCCCAAAGACAGCCCGACTAAATGCAGCGTTCAAAAGAGTTATACTTGTCTTGTACTCCTATGAGATTGTCAGAATCATGGCGGTTTTAAAAAAAAGTATTAAGAACTACAGAGCAGAACCACAGATTTGGCTTTTTTTTTTATTCCATGCACTCTTCTTCCTTTTCAAGTTTGGAGATTTGGATGTGTTATGCTCGTATTAGCTACTGTAGCCTAGAGCTGCGAGCCTGAAGTGGAGATAAGGAGAAGGCTGCAGAGGTCTTGTAAGCTTATTTCTCCTGACTCCAAACCCCAAGATAGTTTTTCATTTCCAAACATGTAGTCCTTGTCTTTAGCCCCAAGTGATTGTGCCTGATTCTGTGTCACTGCTTTTATTATAACTCAGCTGTGCGTGACTTCATATTTAGAAAACTGAAACGTTAGAAAACTGGTGTTCAGACATTAACATAAAACTCAACCCCTTTTGCTGATCAGACTGGATTTATTTTATTTACTCATTCAGGTTTGCAAGACACATTTCAAGTCATTATAAAGAACTCAAATATTGATGAATATTTAATTTGAAATCTTCCAACATTTATCTTAATCTTGATTGACATCCCACTTGCTGAAAAATGGGTTATTCTCAAGGGTTATACTGGAAATCAATTGTGAACAGCACTTATGTGCAAGACGAGATTTAATTTGGTGCCAGACTCGGAGAAAATCAGATAAGATGTGGGACACATGAGCAGTGTAGGGCAAATAATTTAATAAATGAAACACAATGACTGTCAGAATAAAAATTTCTTTAACAAATGTAGACCCAAAACTGTGGTGGTCTACAGTCAGGGTCACACATCCAAATGAATTTCTGTTATCTCTGGTCCAGCAGGAGACATGAATTGAGCCAAAGGGCGAGAAGGTGAGGAAATACAGACGAGCTTAAGACAGCGACAGGTAAGCAAAGGAGATCAATAGCTGATTGTCTGAGAGCAGAACAGCAGGAAACATGTGAGGAGGAGGAGAAACGGATCCTGTTCCATACATTTCAAAGGGACGCTGTGGTGTAGCCATTAGAGTCATTTCCTCTACACAAATTTTGGTTGTAGGCCAGAAAATAAGCTTTGCCTTGATGATTATAAAATTAAACTGCACTCATTTCTACAATGCTATTTCTCAACTTTGTCATGGAAGGCAAATTTAATTCCTTTGGCTTTTTAAATGAATGAATACTACATAGGAATTGGAGGAATAAACAGTGAGAATGAGATGACTTTCTTCATTTAGGAATTATACACCTCATCAACAAAACTTTCAAAGTTAACTACGGTGACAAAATAAAAGTGGTGAAAGAAGTCTTCGGATATTTACTTGAGTAAAAGTATAGCAATGTTGAAATAGTCTTGCTTTTAAAATCTTGTATGTGTTATATGTTTTTTTTTAAGTAAAAATACTTATTCTGCAGTAAAATGTCTCCTGTGATGGATCTATTATTACAAAACATGGTATTAGATTGTTGATAAAGGAGCTGCTTTATATACACTTCAATTTTCAGTCAAGGGTCCCTCCAAAAGATCACAAGATACATCCCAGGATCATTAAATAATTTATGGGGAAGTATAAAACAGGTTTGCTTCACAAATACATGTTATTTTTCCATTTTTGTCTCTAACCTTTGCTTTTGTGGTGAATGGTGCCAAACTTAAACAAGAGTTGCTGAAGTCCGTAAGCATCACAAGGTTGACATGAATTGTCACAGAAATAAAGAGCAACAGAAGTAAACCAATTATAATGTGGAAGCAAAAGACTTCAGGGTCTCCAAAGCCAAAACAACAAACAAAGCACTTTAGCAACTGGAAAATAAAGACTGAAATGGGTGACAAAAACAATTTAAAGATTCCAACTCCCTCATCGCAAACAGGAGAAAAAACAAGCAAAATAAATGGCAAAGAAAGCCCTGCAAGGCTTCCTTAAACTATTTACAATTTCCAAAGAATCCCTTAGACACTTCTAATGCTAGAGACAAAGTACAGCAAGAAAAATGCTAGCGAACAGTCTCTTTTCTAGCCTAACTGGACCAGCAGGATGGAGTGTCACAGCAGCCCAGCGGCCAAATGGATGGAAACACAAAGAAACTTCTGCCTGCCAAGATGGTCATTGTGTCAGTTTAAGTCTGTGTAAATTCTGTGACTTAGCCGAGAAACTGCTTGGCTTCTTGATGACGCCTTTGTTAAGGTGGTTAGGAACAACCTCCTGGAGCTAGAATATAAACAAACAATGACATGTGGTGATGTGTGTTTGATACCAGCTGTCTTATATTCTGAAAAGGCTTAAAAAGGTGGAGGAAAAAAGACTGTTGTCTTTCTTTTTCAAATTTCTCTCTGGCAGCACCAAGAACATCATTCATCATTCATCATCGTCGTTGTGCCAAGAGTGCTCTGTGCTCAGATCGCGCGATGTTTGGAATAAGTCATGAAAGTTGTCCAGGAAGGCAAAATCATTTTTGTGGCTTCAGTGGTCAAATGATAAACTACACTGGATAAAATGCTCCATAAGTTGTTTCAAACTTTTGAAAGGCACTAGTGAAATGTATTGCAGCTGTTGCACTCAGACTGTTGGACTTGTATTAATAAAGAGGCGGACATGGCTGGATATAAAGCAGGAAGGAGTCCTCCACTCAGTCTTTTACAATACTGAACCTTGTAAACGGTAGCTGCATCCAACTGAGAGTGATAGATGGCATGACACCTGCATAACACTGTTTGACATTTAAATCGGAGACTTGAAAATATCAACCGGAATGGGAGGACATTACTCATCCCACGGGACTGCCTAATACCGATAAAGTAATGTTCAAATCTTTGATGTGTAGTTAACCAACTTCGTGAACAGTAAACAAAAACTTTACTTTGCTTTTTCATTGATATGAAAAAAAATACCAAGCTAGACAGAAGCGGGAGGGTTTTTTTTTTTTTTTCCATCAACACATTATTCACAATCAAGTATTCATTAGTGGTCATTGTGTATCTGCTCATCTCACATTTTGGTGTCCCCCTGCTATATCTTTAAATACTTTTTTCTCATGGCGAAGTTCACATTTCTATGTGAGTAAGATGAAGTCAAAAGGATTTCAGTGATTACTGTGTCAGAAGGAGGTGATTCACCAGTCAGAGCAGGACGCTGGATGCAGAGTCTGTGTCCTGTGAACAATAAAAAGGTAAGATCTGACCCACAAAAGATTATTGTGACCAGAACTCACATCCCTTTTGGGAGTTCTCCCTCACTCTCTCAGTATGTGTCTCTCTGTCATGTTTCATCCACAGCACATGTCCTTTGCTCCCTTGGGGACCACCACAGCTGATGCCAGCATACTGATGTTAAATGCTCTGAGCAGGTTGGGGAGCTCTGTCCTGACATACTACATTTCAGTTACTGAAGAGTGTCTTTTCTCCAGAGGATGGTGAGTAAGACACATGGGAGTTTTATCTCATCCATCGCTATGCTGTTACAGAGGATGACAAAGCTGTCAGGCCCCAGGTTTTTTTGTCTTATAAAGAGGTGCAGCTGTACGTGTGTGGGAGTCTGAAGGTGAACATCTGTCATTAGTAGGAAAAAAAAACCAAGAGTTTTTCTGTCCACATCAGTGTTTGTGCCTGCAGACATGTATGTTACTGTATGCAGGTCAGTTGGCTGTATCTGCAGGTATGATTCAGCTCCACAATGAGAAGATTATTTACACTTTAATGGACTAATGACCCATTGTGCTGGGTGAGCAGTGTTACAGAGGTGATGAGGTCAATGGAGAAGGGAGATAATGAGGATGACAGTGACGTGTTATCTCTATTACAGCCTGTGTCATCCTGCTTGCCCTTTGATTTGATCACACAGCCAGTTTTACAACCCAATAAGCAAGACTCCCATCCCTCTACAAAGACTCATCCCTCACTGTTGCTGCCAGGTTTAGTCACATAATACAATTATCAGGAAACAGCCTTAGTTGTAGCAGATTGCACTGCGCCTCTCTCTCCCCCTGTCACTGTCATGCGCAGTGTGTGTGCTGCAGCCTCACACAGCGATCTAGCATTAGTTGCTAA
>JAQLOL010000002.1:18988156-19013419 GCA_029783665.1 Naso thynnoides | reverse complement strand
ACTAAAGTGGTCAAAAAATACCCACTTATATTCAGATATTTCATAAAATGGATCATTAGCCTTAAACTGGGGATTAATTTGTTTTTAGTATAAAACGTTCCACTCGATTTTTATATTAGCTCATTATTATTATTATTATTATTATTATTATTATTATTATTATTATTAGTTTAGCTCTATTGAAGGTTGGGGGGGAGTCCCAGCTGAAGGCCTAAAGGCACCTTGAACAGGTCTCCTCCATCACACAACTAAAACAGAATGACACTAATGCTTTAAAGTACATCTATATATGAGCAAATCAGTGGCTGCTGTTCTCTCATCCTTCACGTATTTCTGAAGGTTTTGGATGCACCTTAAAGAAAATCACTCAAACATGAGAGGACAGAATGTGCACATTATCAGTCTGTCTCAATATTATCTTACAAATTCAGGAAAAAAAAAAGAAATATTTACGTAATGTACCATGTTGTATCAATAAGAAGTCATCTAATAGCTCTGTGATAGGCATGAGCAGGTGTAACCTTAATATCTTGATGAGTGGTCAGTTATGTTTGCAGTGATGGCTGGATTAGATATTAACTGTGGCCTAAATCATTTTGTGCTGACGGATTTGGAAATTGCTAATCCAAGGTGTGCCTTTAAAAGCCAGACCAGGGTTCATGTGTAGCAAGGTCCCTCACTTTCACTCTCCTGAACAGCCAGAAGAAACATCACCGAAGGGCTGAGCGCAACCGCAAGCCGCAACCATGAACGGCACGGAGGGACCATATTTCTACATCCCTATGGTAAACACCTCTGGCATTGTCCGGAGTCCTTATGAATACCCTCAGTATTACCTTGTTAACCCAGCAGCTTTTGCTGCTCTGGGTGCCTACATGTTCCTGCTCATCCTTCTTGGCTTCCCCATCAACTTCCTCACCCTGTACGTTACCATCGAACACAAGAAGCTGCGGACCCCTCTAAACTACATCCTGCTGAACCTTGCGGTAGCTAACCTCTTCATGGTAATTGGAGGATTCACCACAACGATGTACACCTCTATGCACGGCTACTTCGTCCTTGGACGCCTCGGATGCAATCTGGAAGGATTCTTTGCTACCCTTGGTGGTGAGATTGCGCTCTGGTCACTGGTTGTTTTGGCTATTGAAAGGTGGGTGGTTGTCTGCAAGCCCATCAGCAACTTCCGCTTCGGGGAGAATCATGCACTTATGGGTTTGTCCCTTACCTGGTTTATGGCCTGTGCTTGCGCCGTGCCCCCTCTTTTTGGCTGGTCTCGTTACATTCCTGAGGGCATGCAGTGCTCATGTGGAATTGACTACTACACACGTGCAGAGGGTTTCAACAATGAGTCCTTTGTTGTCTACATGTTCACCTGCCACTTCATGACTCCATTGACCATCGTGTTCTTCTGCTACGGCCGTCTGCTCTGTGCCGTCAAGGAGGCTGCTGCCGCCCAGCAGGAATCTGAAACCACCCAGAGAGCAGAGAGGGAAGTCACTCGCATGGTTGTTCTCATGGTCATCGCCTTCCTGGTATGTTGGTTGCCCTATGCCAGTGTGGCTTGGTGGATCTTCACACATCAGGGCTCAGATTTTGGTCCAGTCTTTATGACCCTCCCAGCCTTCTTTGCCAAGAGTTCTGCCATCTACAACCCAATGATCTACATCTGCATGAACAAGCAGTTCCGCCACTGCATGATCACCACCTTGTGCTGCGGGAAGAACCCCTTTGAGGAGGAAGAGGGAGCATCCACTGCCTCCAAGACCGAGGCCTCCTCTGTCTCCTCCAGCTCTGTGTCTCCTGCATAAAAGGACCATCAACAAAAAGGGCTCCATGATCCACTATCCAAGAAGAAGAAGACTTCTGCTCCCCCCAGGAAACGACTGAAGGCTAATGTCTACAGAAATAACTTCCTTTTTGTATTTTTACAAATGAGTTGGTTCAACCTAATGATGGTTGCAGGAAAGGTCAGCCCATTACAGAGTTTTTCCTGTATGTACAGAATATCCAACTTAACTATCAATGAGATTTTTTTTCCTGAGAGGAAAAAAAATGTTAATCTTTTACAGTTGGATCTTATATGATACTGGCTTATTTTTGAATGTAGAAGCATGTAATCAAGGCAACGAAAAATAAAACGCACTTTGCAAATGACTCATCCTGTTTATGTTTTAATTAAAATTTGGTTGGCAAAGTTCATATGAATGTAGTATCTTTAATCAAATGAATAAATGTGAATGACCTATTCAGAATGCATTAATGTCTTGACTCAGTTTCTATTCACCCGAGCTTTTTTAAAATTAGTTATTATTATTTCTATGCTGCAGAACTTGATGGTGCAGACACTTGAAAAAATACAGAAAAAAAGGTGTAGTGTTTGAATTCCTTTATGAAGGCATTTGCACTGCTACTGTAATCTCATTTTAATCACAGGTCACCTTGGACTAAGAACTTGGCCTACCTATAGGATTATGACATTATTAATCAGGGATGAATTTACACAAGGCACAACCACAACTTTATCTGATGACTATTATTAATCACATTAATGAAAGGTTAACTCAGATGAAGACCTATTTGAAAACAAATCAGTATTAACAAGAGACACCTTGAAGGTTATCGAATGGAAACATTTTTTCTTATCTTAAGGACTTTACTATAAAATTTAAGTGTTCATTAATTTATTTGTTAATAACTATAACTCCTTTTGTGTGAAATCATTAAGGTGTGTATTAACAGATAACAAATGAAAATAAAGTAAAATACCTTTATAGTAATAATAAAGGAGTCTTTGTAGAGTTACAATTATTCATGCATAATTAAATATTTAAATGTCCATAAGGCTGCCTCACCATATTGTGGCTTGTTAGGAACCAAACATTTTATGTTTATATATTGCCTGTAATTTTTAAATAAAGTTACACATCGTCAATTATGATTGCTGACAAATACTGTACATGGATAAATACTTAATCTCCTTTTAGCTGTGTGCTATTACATTATAGTGTGCGTAAAATATTTGTTTAATATTCTTATTAAGATTTAAAAAATGGCATAGGGGCTCTAAACCAAAATAATCAGTTATTGAAAGAATCACTGGGAGGACAGCACAACAGTTTCTTGAATATTTAAATAAAATTCTCTTTTCATCTCAGGATCTAGAAAATAGGATCAGGATATAGAAAATAAGGTTTGGTGCACAGGTTTTCTGTTATGATACAATAATTCAGGAATAGTCTGTAGTGGCTATGCAATCTAAACAGTGGTAAGATTTCACAGACAGAAAAAGTGTGCACACTTCTTAGTAAAGGACAAAAATCGTTCACAGGATAAGAGAAAGCAAAAGGTTTGCACCCTGCTGGGCTCCCGATAAACAACTTTATTTAAAAGGCAACATTTTGATCTATAAAGATCTTCCTCAGGCAAATGTGGCAAGAGGCAAACAGTCTTTTCTCAGATAAGTGGCAGTCAGCCAAAAATCATTATCACCTGTTGAACAAGACAAGAAAAGAAAAGAAAAGAAAAGAAAAGAAAAGAAAGATTTCACAGATAGTCATAACTAGTGGTTTGCTGACCAGCCAAAACACAAACTAATGTAAACCTCCAAAAGGATGCTGTGTCAGGACCTCTTGGCCTTAACTGCGACATTTCTCATTCTGTAATTCTTATTTTATCCTGTTATCTTCCTTGTCCATACTACAATTGTCTATTTATGACTGTGTATTAAAATAATGGCAGATTAACAAGGGGAGGGCATGTTGGTCATTTTGCTTACGAGAGGGATGGCACGCCCCCTCACCCTCTGACCCCTCGCCTACTGATCCTGAGTAGCTTATTAATGAGTATAAACCAGCTTGAGATCAGCACAAATTTATACAGTAGCTTTATTATTTTAAAAAACTGCCAAGTTATAGAAGCTTTTTTACCACCTGAAAGATATCATGATAAGTTGTATCAGTCAGATAAATGAAAGAAAACTAAATTGATGACGAGGTTTCCTCCTCCCCAGTTTTCAGTGCAGGATGCAACACTAGAGAAAAAACAAACAAGTCAAGATCTCTTCCGTAATGACCTTCATGCGTAGTTATAGCAACCACCATACCAGTAGATCTTTGGGGAAATACAGATACACTCTGCTACACTGAGCAGTCTGAAGTCAAGCTTTAGCTGAGCTTAAGGAAAACCAAAATCAATCACTTGCTGCTCTAATTTAGCGCTAAAAAAGAAAAGCATCTCTTGCTGTGGCGAATAAAGGAATTTGATGAATATTAGACATATTTCACAGAAAAGATACCCTTTAGCTTTTTGTTTATGACACCAGTTGTAGTCTTAGAGCTCAGAGGCATCCAGTCGAATATAATTTCAGTGAATAACAATAAATTCAGCTCTATGACTATTTTGAGTATCAGTGATATCGCAGTACTTGCTCCAACACTCTAAAAACTGCAAGAAAACAAAAATTGTCTTTTTAAGTAGACAAGGGATGAATATCAGCTGACCACATATACATGACCCCCCATTTTAATTCATTGTTACTTTTGTGAATTTTATGCGTGTCAACCAGTGCACAGTCATGGATAAATATGATAAATTTGCCTCCTGTGTTGATCTTAAATAAAATAAAGCCTCTAAAGCAGTATGATAAAGTGTAGTGTTACCACGACTGACACAACAGTGTGATTTGATCAAACAGAGTTACAAACTCAAAAGCCTCCTCAGAGACGTGTCTGAAAAAGCGCTGTTCAGAAATATGAAATCCTTTTGAATTTGTATGGAAAACTTTATTTGATAATAAAAATAGCATTCACAGACTTCTTTTGATAGCTACATATACATTGTAATCCATCTTAAGGAAAGAAGCTGGATAAGTCCACATCTACTTGTACTTAGACTAATGTTATGTATAGCTTCATGGGTCAAATAAAGCTATGAACAATGTAGTATTTATATATGCATAGTTTTATAAAAAAGATTGGCCCATATACATGTACTGCTTTTATCAACACAGAGACAGCATTATGTCCGGAGCACATTGCAAGAACTAATGCTTGAAGAACACAGACTGCATACAAGTGCTTTATAATACAAAGGCAGGCTAACCATCGAGAGAGATTCAAACCATCAAACAGTTTCTGATTGACCTAATACAGTCTTTCATTTTAAAATGTCTTTACATACCTGATCCAGAGTAAATCAACATATTTCCCATAAATCATCAGGTCCATGTCAGAGATATAAACACAATATCACATTCCTCACTTCTGAGGTTTTTCATAAATTTCTCTTTTGTACAAGAAAAAGGCAACATTTTATTCCTTGACAGGTTCCTAATAGTTACATTGGAAAAATTCTTTACAGGTGATGGCCAACGGTTAACTTCTTAAATGTGTTTTTTTTCTTCTTTTTTTGCTAATACAGTACCATGGTGACAACAGTGATCAAACAATGCATTTGTTGTGTTTTATCCAATATATTTTTAGTTCTCCAATGAAACATAAAACAGAGAATACACACAAAACACATTATAAAGCAGCAGTCAGACTCCAGTGGCGTGACAGCATGGCTCAGCATGGCAGATTGGTCGTCTCCTGTACTGGGACTCTCCACTTATTACCAACACAACAAACCACATCAGCTTTTAGTGTCAGGACCCAGCAGGTGGTCCGTGCGTAAATGTGGGCACCATCAGCATGTGGACAGGGCTAATGATACTGTGGGATTACAGTGCATGTTTTTATAGATTATTCTCACTCAGATCTATCAGATAAAGTGGTTAAACTACACTTAGATTTACACATGCATCTTGCACAAGGATATTTTACACATTTATTTGTTTTAAACCTTTTTTTTGGCATATTTGAAAAATCATATTTTATGGCAGCTTCAAGCTGGTACTCTGGCATATGCAGATTTTTCTAAATTGAAATTTTGAGAAGCAACAAATTTAGGCAACTTTTTCCCACAATATAGAATCTACCAGAATAGTTTTTCCTGTAGCTGATGATTGGTCAGATTTATTCACTGTGTCATCAGTGCACAATGAGGAAAAAAAGGACCACAGTATTATTTTTAAAAACCTATTTCAAAAAAGAAACTTAAAACACCATTGCCAATTTTTATATCACTCGTCTTATGTCATCTGGTAATTTGTGAAGTGTGTTGGTTGATTTAGGCAAAAGAGGGATAAGCTGCTACACATTTTGAGGATGCAACACAAGTTAGGGTACAGCATGCTTCTCCCAGGTACAGTGTGCGCTTACGCCTCGGTTCTTAAAGATTTATTGAATTTTGCTCAATATATGTGCCAAATAAAAAATAAATAGTGAGCAAATGCAAAAAAAAAATAATCATATATTATTCATATAATTATCACTCTACTTTTACCATCAGATCTTAAATTTAAATTTTTGCCTTAAGTCCATCATGACTTTACAGTTCTTGTGAACCATCAGTGTCTTGTGCTATAGTTTGTCCAGTAAAAGCAATTCAGGAATGGAAAAGACATCTAAAAACAAGTTGAAAACAAGCTTAGTAGTCAGAAGTTTCCACAACCGGAAGCATGTTTCATACCTGTGAGGGAAGAAATATTTAGATTCAGCAATGCCTACAAAAAGCAATACCACTGATTTTAAATGCAGGCACGTACAATACCTTTACTATAGTACAACAACTTCTGTTATGTTCAAAATAACTAGAACAATGACAAAACAACCAGTGTGAACTGATAGGATTGTACTCCTGCTGTTTTATGAATCTCTGGATGGGATCACAAAGTCAATCAAATCAATCAATAAATCAGTCGACCAAATAAAGCACAAGAGTTAGTGTCCAATTCCAGTGTATGGTACATAGTTTGCACAGATAGAGAAGAGAGTGGCGAGGGGGATCTCTGCTCTGCTCTAGATGCTGAGGTCTTTGGGGCTCTCTTTGTACAGCCTTCTTTTGGGCTCAGGGAGCTGGTTTGCGCTTTGGCCTACGGCATTATTGTTATGGCCTGTGTTGTTGTAGGCAGCATTGTTGTGTGCAGCGTTGTTCTTCATCATGCTGTAGTAGTCCTTCAGTCTGGGTGCTGCTGCATAGTTCAGCTCGTCCCGGCTGTAGCTGCTGTCAGGGGAAGAGTCCCGCTCCACTCGGTATCGTCTCTCCGGTGTCCCGTTCATCCAATATCTCTCCTCCTTCCTCTCTGAGGAAGAGTCTCTCAGGAGGTTGCCGTTCTTCGTGGCTCTATCATATGTACCGCCCCTGGAAAGAGACAAGGAATCCCCGTTTAAGTTGGTTCGCTCAGGGGTTGTGACCTCCCTCACTTGCCCAACTGTCTGTGAATCCTTGAGGAGCCTTCGCCCATGGAACTTGCGCTCAGGGGTAACTGCGAGGAACCCTCCATCATCGTACTCCCTCTCAGGTGTACGGTCCCGATGCGCTCGCTCTGCCCTGCGGTCCATCGACTTGGCCCGCCGACGATCGGGAGACGAGGCACGCTTTTGAATTGGTGAGTGGTCAAGGGAGCCGCGGCGTTGCAGACGAAACCTCCTGTCCAAAGTAGAACTGCTGCTCGAATGCTCTCGACCCCTCAGTTTATCGGCAGCTGCCGCCTTCTTCCCCGAACTGTCTTTCCTCAGAGTCTTTAGGAGTTTAGAGATGCCACTCTCCGACTCAGACTTCTTGACTTTGCGGCCTCGGCTCTTCTTGTTGCCACTGCTGTTACCGTTGTCTGGAAGCTGCTGATTGGGGGTACTTTGACTGTGATTGTTATTCCAGGTGTGATGATGGTGGGGGTTAAATTGCCGGCCTTGGTAGTCCATCTGATCTGACCCAACCCTGTCCCTATTCCTGTTCCTGTCTCGGCCACGCACAGCCTCCTCCTGGCGTGATGGTTTGTGAAGGTCTGGTGGATAACTGGACTCCAATGAGGTGTGATATCTGCTGTTAGGTGGCAGTGTTCTCACTTCCGCAGGGTTTTGTGTCCCGGGTGTGGGAGGGTGCCCGTCACTGCTGCCGTCTGCAGGGGAGTGGAAGGAAGAAAGAGCTTGTTGACAAGAAATCACCTTATAGGTGGAATGACGCTGAGAATACTTTTACATCTAAACGTGATGTTTCTTGTGTTCAGCAGACATGACTTTTATTTTTGGTTCATTTGAGCTCTGGCATTAACATGACATAACATCAATGCAGAGATTTATCATGCATACATGTGCTCTTTCATATGCTATATATCTCCAGAAACAATCAAGCTAATTGATGTGTAACACTCTGTTTTATGTCTATACAGTCTATACACATAAAATGCATTGAAGTGATAAATCACTTCAACTTGTTTCCTCTATAAGGCTGTGTGTTGAGACATGGGGTGATTTCAACAACAACAGCAGGTGTAGCACATCGGCAAGTGTAGGGCAAGGGTTATCAACGACACAGCAGGCACCTAGGAAGTCATTCAAAACAAAATGGTGAGCAACACAATGTGCACCATCAGGAAGAACAAACCAAAAGCAAAAAACAAGTGTGTTTGGCTGCAGGTCTGCCAAATTAGAGACAAGTTGCTATGACAGCAGCATGTGATGAGCAGTGGCATTAAATTAGTTCCAAAAGAAATACCTGTGGGGGCTAGCAGAGGGGAGAGATTTCACGTGTACAGATTCACAGAAGTTAAATTAAGTAAAATTTATTTCAGGCATGACAAGACATAAATGCATAAACGCATGCACACTATGTAAATACACCTGCGCGCAAACACACACAAAGTGGTATTCAGGTAGGGATGAGTTGGAAGGGTGGATAAAATTGAAGGGAAAATATGACAGGGAGAGTGGATTGGGACAGACTTTTGGTTACAAACCGTGGTCTGATTTTGGCCCATTAGGTAGAAACAGGGCTCTCCCATCTTGTCATTCCTCATTGTACCAACAGCGAGATGAGGAGCCATCATCGCTGGAGAGAGGAGGAAGAGCCCAGCAATAAGAGACAATCAGAGAGAAAGAAGAAGGAATAGAGAGGAGAAAACAAATAAAACAGACAAGAGGCTGTTTTACAGTGCATCTTAATAGAGAAAGGAAAGGGTTTGTCTTGAGAAAAAAGAATATACTACACTATTCACTATCCAAAAAAAACATCTTGAAAGGGGGGGAAATGTCAGAATTAAACCCCAAATAAAGCAAAAAATACTGCTGAGAAATACAATAACATGACTTAAAGTGTGGGAAAATAATCCATCAGCAAGGCTTTCAATTCTTGGGAGGGAATATTACTTCACCGTAAAACATCTGTTCTGCAGATCCTATGGAGCATAAAACCCTGTCGCATTAAATTAATCAATCAGAGAGTGTTTTTCTCTTAAATGTTCATCATTTGCAGTAATACAATTCATGAATATGTCCTTGTGGAGCAGTAAGCGGATAAGAGGCTTTATTCTAGTCTGAAACCACTGGAACAATAGTAAGATTTCAATGCAGGCATTAGCAGTGTTATTTACAGAAGGAAGAGAGACACACTGCAGGATGTTTACTCACCATATTCAGGTACAGATCCATCACCCCGTTTGAGGACGAGCCGTGCCCTGCGACCACCGTTCTTAATCAGCTCAATGGCACGAGAATGCTTCATGTTCTTTGTGCTCTCACCATTAATCTCCAGGATCTCATCTCCCACCTAAAAGAGAGGTCACTTATTGTCTCAGAGTGCAAAGAGGAAGTTTAGCCACAACAACACAGCAACTAAAAACACTAGTTTTAATGGGTTCGTACCCTCATCTTGCCATTTCTGACAGCAGCCCCATCCTCCGCTAGTCTCAACACATACAGGTCCATGTTATATTCGCGTCCTCCTCTCAGGCTGAAGCCAAAACCTTTACTGTCCCGCTCAAGGTCCACAGAGTAGAACTCAGCATCCTCAGAGACAGAAAAAAGTGAAAAAAAGATAAAGGCACCAGAAAGGGGTAATGACTAATCCATGACCACACAGAAGTCAAAAGGTGAGTTCAAACTTCAGGTTTAATCATGTCATGTCCCAGAAAAACTTACAAAATGTCAATAGCAGCACAATACCCTATAATGCATTAGTAATTAATACTACCTGTGAGCAGGGTACAGATCACTAAGCAAGGGCACCACAAAGAGATGGACCAAAATTAAAAAAAAAAAAAAAAAATCCAACAAATTTATGGCCACTCTTAAATAATTTTCTCTGGCACTCACAAGTCCAAAGCTTTAGTCATAAACTATTCATTTAAATGTCAGTTTACACATACTGTGAAATCTTAATGTCGAAATAAAAAAAGATTGACTATCTGTCTATTATCTATAATTAATGCTAATGCTAAGAATGGTGAAAAGTAAAAAATGGACTGGTATAGCTTTTTAAATGAGGAGAATGGAAAACCTTATCATGTCCTGACATCATCTGTGCTAATAAGGAGCAATGAATTTGAAAGATAAAGTGGGTGGGGATATCTTAGTCTGTGTGTGAGGCAGCAGTCACAAAGAGAGCATAGCAGGTGGACCTAAATGCAGGAGACAGCAGGTTGGCAGGATCAAAAGTAAAACCATATACTAAAAAAACTCCCAAAAAGTGCAGGAGCAGGCAAATAAAGCAGAACAAAGACTGAACTGAAAACTTGACTAAAATACAAACTAAACTGATGATGAGATGGAGGCAGAGAAACTCAGGTGGGGGGAAGAAGGTTATGAAACAGAGGAGAAGCTGATTGGCTGGGGAAAACGCTGGAAACAGGGCAGGGCTAAAGAGGCTGATGAAGTGTAGGGGAGGGAAAGTGAGCATGCTGCCTTCAGGAACCTTCTGTTAATCACAGAATTGAAGCTGAGCAGTCGTAAGACATTAGAGGGAAAACCAGATGACATTTTACTGAAAATGCTGTTTTGTGCAACATATTAATGTGCATTGTTAAGTTTCATTTTCAAAGCTGCAGGTCTTGGTCAAGTTACATACTGTTGCTTTAATTTTTGTGGACTTTTTCTAAAAAAAAAAAACAAAACAAAACAAACCCCCCCCCCAAAAAAAAAACAAAAAAACAAAAACAAAAAACAAACGAACAAAAAAGCTAGTTTTTTATATACATTGGGAATGAAAGCTAATACTACATCTGCTTAAACACTATCAGCACTCTTTTGTCACGTGTAGCCATACCTTCATGTATGTTGTGCATGCATGCATCTTAGCATTCATGTCCATTGGATGATAAAGCTGCCAGTATGCTTCATCAGAACTGCTTGCCAGATGGTTCAATAGCTTTAGAAATCTGCTCCCAAACAACTTTGATGCCAGAACTGGGAAGCTTTGTCCACCAATTTCTGAAACCAACAATTCGACATTCTTGCCCACTTCATGTCGAAAAAAAGCTGCAACGTAGCTTCTCTTTCTTGCTCTATTTATAAATCCCTTTCACCACTAACTCGGTCACCATTCATGCAAACAACCAAGTGCAACACTATGAATGCCTTCAAGAAGAGACTGTCTTTAAATGTGCTCCATTGTTTTACAACTCAGATTTAAAAGGCTTTATAAAAACTAATGATGGGTAGCTTTCCTGTTTATTGCTGTAATGTAATAGTACATGACTGATAGCTAGTAACTAATGTGTTGATGTAAAACCCAGACAATCATTAACTGTGGATTGAAAACATTTATTCTTACCTGTGTTGTCTGAGTTTGTGAGGGTGGAGGAGGAGGGACTCCTTTCGATTTTGAGTTATTCCTTTAAAAATCAGAAACCCATATCAATACACATTGTGCAGTACCAAAAAAGATATTCTAAAACGACAGTTCAAGTTATGCAAATTAAAAAGTGAACATATCATCACTTACCGGGATTCTGTGGACTGTTGAGGTGTGTGTGTTGTGGTGATGGTAGCTATCTTCTCAGCATTAGTCAGCAGAGAAGCATTGGAAGATTCTGAAAAGAAACATAAAAAAAAAATAAATAAGAAACTAAGCTAAAATAAAGTGACTGCTATTGTTAAATGCATTTGCCCACAGCCGTGTTTTCAAAAGACACTCTGGAGAATGAAATGTTACTTTCCAGAAAAGTCCACTGAACCGCCCACAGGCTACTCTATTCAACCTGATGCTAACTGCTTGTGATGTTGTCATTTGCCATTTGCTCATGGACAACACTGGCCCCAACCGCATGGAAAAAATAGCAGGAAAGGAAAAAAAAAAGTGACTTTGCATCATTTTGCTTCATCTGCTTTTCAAGGAGAGGAAAAACAACGAGCGCCTTTTCTTGCATCTCCTCAGTCCCAACTCATCACCAACAAGAACACTGCTCTAGTTTCCACCGATACAAGTACAGCTCTGTCTGTGTTAAGCTAGAACATCAGCCTGACTCACTTATCTCAGGCTCCTTACTCACTCATTATTTAGAGAAATAAGGCTCCCTCACGAGACACCTCTCTGTCTGAGCTGATCGTCCGAAAGAATACGGCAGACCAAAACTTGCCAATATTCCCACATTACAGAGCCTTTTTTTCTGCTGGACAAACCTTGCATTCTGCATGCACACGAACAAGCTTGTGAGTTGGTGTGTGGGAGTTAGTTTCCACCTCTCTCACCTCCATTCTTAATTAAGCTTCATTTTCTGTCTCCATGGATGGTATTACAGCGGAGCTTTGCTCAGTCTTTTCATTGGTTGACCAGTGGCTCACCCAGTAACAAGCACCATTGTTAAAGTACTTGACATATTTTATCCAAAATGTGGAGCTTTGGGTTGCAAAGTGCTTGAGCTGCAATATTATGCAGTTCTATTTCCTCTCCTAAACTAAGCTGAAGAGATTAACACCAACAGGCGGCACTTGATTAAATACAAGCAGTGTTTTTAATCCTCTCAAACGGACAAAATATTGCAAATGTTTAGGATATCCGGTGAACAAAATAACTAAAATTAGAAAAAAAAGGAAGGATGGGAGAATTGTAAAAGTGCTGCAGTAGTTTCCGAGAGCAACTTCACCCTACCTCTACTGAATGACTCACTCTCTGCGGGACCAGGGTTCACACCCTGATGAAAAGTGCTCTTGCCTGTGTGAAGCAGCGGTGCCCTTTCTTTCCCACCATATCCATGAATAAGTCACATCATGCTGCATTATAAAACAGCCATGTGAGGCTAGAAGCCAAAAGCCTTACCATCACCCGGGATGATCCTGAGCGAGACTGTGTTCCCTGCTTCCTTGATCAGGTTGACGATGTCCGAGTGCGACTTGTTGGTGATGGAGCAGCAGTTCACAGCCAGTATTCGGTCCCCTACTTTCAGCTTCCCGCAGCGGTCTGCCGGGCTGCCCTCGATGATGCGGCCTATTTTGTGGGGCATGGCCACACATGTATTTCCAGCTTTTGTCGTGACATACATGTTTTTTGGTGTTTATTGTTTGTGTATGTGTGTGTGTGTTAAAAGTAGTGTGTGGTGATGATTGGATTGATTGTGTTAATTAGTTATATTGATTTATATTTTTAAAAAGGGAAAGAACAGAAAGAAAAAAGAAAAGAAAAAGGGAGAAACAGACAAAAAGATAGGTTAATTGTCTAAATCACCAAATTCCAATTTACCCAAAGTTAACCAGTGGCAATCAGCGCCCAAACTACTACAGTAGATGCACCTGAAGGAAGGGTAAGACTGTTTAATTTCAAAAACAAAATTCATGGGCTTGATGGGAAAATGCAGAACCTGTCCCCTGCCACATCATCAGATGTGATCAATGGACTGTGAATTGATGCAACCCGTCACAGCCCTCAGTGGTTAACGCTTGACAGCCTATCAATACACTGGTCACAGGATCATGGCTACACCTCGCTGCCAGGGATCAGTGAGCACAGAATTGTTATTGCAGTGTAAGACGTTCAGGTCATCGACTGGTGGGATCTTGACTAGCTCAGAAAATGATAAGGATTCCTAAAGGGGAGCACTTCGGGGTGAGATGTGCCTACAGTCTATACATGACAGCAGTCATGTGGTCAATGCAAATGCTGCAGGAAATACGAGCAGGGCTTGAGTGACAGTGCTCAATACTGCACATCTTGTTTACACACAAGCTTTGAATGGACCCTGGGGATCTCCAGTTCTCCTCCTCACCCTCCCTCCATCTCACTCCCCTTTTCTCTGTTCCTCCCTACGCTCTCTCCTATCCAGTAATTTTGCAACATCCATATTTATTACATCATCTTACTTTGCCCTCCCCCAGTCGTGACTGAAAGATTGTCACTCTATCTACATTATGAGACGTGGGACATTACAGGGTGTGGCAAGATTGCAGGATTTAATACCTCAATCTGCTAAGCACAATACCAACCCCAGGTCATAGTAGGAGGGGATGGGGTGGGAGTGGGGGTTGGGCTTGGGCTTGGCGAGAAAAATGGTTTTCTATGTATGGGAGACAGAATGGCTTAAAACTGCTTTGTTCCTTCCAGGACTGACATCTAGTCATCCTGTAAGAATCCTCAGAGCTATGTTGCTTTTTTTGTTTTTACAGAAATAAACATGTCTTAGTCACGTTTCAGCTCATGTCCCACATGGTTGCAATCCATTAGAAGAGTGAGCGCAGGATGCTACAGCACGATCCCAGATTGGCACATGAAAGTACAAAGTCCATTCATCTCGATGTCCCAAGAGGTATAGTGACGGAGCAGAGCAAGAGAGTGCAGTGAGGCAGCAGCAAAAACAGGAACCTCAAAAGACTAGAAGACGTTTAGACAAGGTTGTTCACTAGCGCTGTCACTGGTATTACTATAAATAACACACTAATTGTTGCATTGCATTTTGTAGCGAAACACCATTAGCCCATGGGATCAATGAATTTTTCCCTGAGCAGTCAGTGTGGCTAACGTCTCATCTATTCTTGTGTTTTGCCTCTGACATACCACAGTATATCATTGTAATGGCTAAGTCTACACGGGACCTTGGCGTGACATTGTTGTTGGATATTCATCATTTGGAGGTTAATACCAAGTTTGTTCGAGGAGAACATCAACAATTCCTCATCAATGCCTGAGCAACATTAATACATGCAATTTGGCTGCTTTGCATGACACGTAAATGGTATAGACAGCTGTGGCGTGTGCAAAGTGGACTTCAATTACATGCTGAATAAGTTTCAGTGAGGGCAGCTGCGAGGCATGAATCTGGTATAATGGAGTTTGTGATAAAGGTGCAGTTACTGTGATCCTGAGGGAGAGCGCTCCCCACATAAACAGACTTCTTTGTCCCTGAACTACTGACAGTAGGTGTTTGACCACCTCCTGGGATGTCAAGCACCCTCTTGCCTGCTATTCATTAAGGGGAAGAAAACTTAATGAGGAGTAACTGAAAAAAATACTGTAATTCTGCAAGGAGATGGCATCAGTCATGCTACTCAGAGGTTCATTTATAGTGTACTAGTACAGTCTGTGGACGTGTGCCTTGACTGGAGGTAAACAGGTTGTATTGTATTGTTCATATTATTCATATTTTTTCTATATTACTTGTTTATATTGTTTATATTTCATGTCTTTTTTTGCTGATGCCCTTTTTTGCTGCTGTAATACTGTAAATTTCCCCACTGTGGGACTAATAAAGGAACATTTTATCTTATCTTATCTTATCTTACATAGTAAACTGAGGCTGTTTAATGTGCCATCTTTTATTTTTTATTAGTCAAATTATTCGGGATTTCTGCAGGTCTTAAAAAGGCTCTAAAATTACATTTAAGTTCACCCTCGAAATATGTCCAAGCACCTAAAAGTGGGATTGTTTCAGCAGTTAATTGCTTATGTAAGATGTTTTTGCTGAGTTTAGTTAGCATAATCACATCTACTGCCAGCACTGTCACTTCTGCAAGCTCCAGTAGGTAGGAAGCTTATCATCGAATAAAGTGAATCTAGATTTTAGCAAAACCTAAAGGAATCAATCATGTTCAATTTCTCAATTCATCTCTCTATTCTTTAATTGTGTGGGTTGAGTTAATGTTTATTTAATTAAATTAATTAAAAATATGATATAATGGTCAATAATTATTGAAAATATCATCAGCACTGGTTTTATAGTTATCATACCTTCAGATTGTGGACAGTGTGGTTGCAAAACAGGCATTAGGTTGCATTTTATGTGGACTTAAAAAGGCCTTAAATTGAAACCCTCTTGTGCACATTTTTTTATCGTCCATGCCATGTGGCAGCTTTTGAGGAAAATTGCTTTGAGGACAAAGTATTGTTCTGTTTTGAAGTTACTTTTGCTGCTGCTCACAGTTGGAGAGTGAATTAATCACAGAGAAAAATAATGATCTTCAGAAAAACTGTATCACGTAACATGCACCGATACAGATTACAAATGCCCAAGTACTAAAACTGTTGAGTCAGATTAAAATCTAAATTGAAGTCAAACAGAGTTAGTAAACAAATAAATTCTTGTGTCAAACTGAATCGAAGTCCCTGTCAATCTCAACTAGCTCCAGCTCGGTCTGCCTCACTTACCAAAGGTGGTGCCAGCGTCAGGCCTGGACACAGATGAGACAATGACAAAACCGAAGCCATCATTCTCGCCACGCTGGATCTCCACATCATAAGGCTGCAGGGAGGCAGGCACCACTGCGCTGCCACTGCCACCTCCACCTCCGCTGCCGATGCCACTTGTAGAGCCGCTGCCGGAGCTGACGGTGTTAAGAGAGTTTTGGCTCCCCTGGGGAGTCCGCTTGCCCTCTGTGAGGCTGGGTGCCTGGGTGCTGCTGTGGTGGGAGGAGGCCGGCGATGGGGGAACGTCACCTTCCCCTTTTGATACTGGGGAGGAGGAAGAGGAAGACACTGGTAAGAGAATATTATGCACGCATTTTGTTGAACTTCAAATTCAACTCCGTGCAGCAACTGTTTGTATAAGATATGACACACGTATAAATTCAAGTTTTAAGTTAAAATTTCCTCACCTCCGTATCCGGGGGTCTTGCGTCTGACAGTGAGGTTGACATGTCCCTGTTTGGCAGCCTGCTGCATCAGCTGCACCACCAGTTGGTGAGACTTGCCCACCACCGCCGTGCCGTCCACACAGATGAGCTCATCACCTGACCGCAGGCGGCCATCCTCATCTGCTGCTCCATATTTCACTATGTGTCCTATGTAGATCTGGACAAGGCAGGCATGCACAATGCATGATGTAACCCATTAAGTGCTTTTCTTATACAACACTATAATTCATTCGACAGAGTGACATGAAGACAGTAGCTTTATAATTATGATGCAGTAATGTGGTTAATTAAGAGTCATGAATGAAACCACTAAGCAAACGAGAGAGCTATTACTCATGTGACTATCTGTTTGTGATTTTGAAATAATCTGTTGAACATAGCAGAGTTTCAAAGGCTTCTGTTGCATGGCTTTACGGCATTCGATTCGTGGCTGACGCTCGTAGAAACCAAGAAGGCCGATGAAGCCTTTTGGGGCCGAGGAGAAGCTTGTGTGCTTTAGGCATTGTGTAGGAGTGTACACACAGCTCTGACAGAAACAAGTGCACAACTACCGCCCAGCATTTCTGGCACTAACAACAAGCACTGAATTCTGTGGGGTAGACCCCTTCACTGCTGCCATTTTATTTCCCTCTACTCCTCAATATCTGCTTTCCACTCTCCAACTTGCTCCCCCCTTTTAAGACAAATATATGGCACACAACCAGTGGGATTGTGGGTAAGGCCTTTGCTTCTCTTAACAAGCTGCTTATATGATCCTCCAGAGAGCAACAGCTTCAGCTGGAGACAGAGTGATGTGTTAGGACTTTCTGCTACTCTGCTTTACAGGCAGACAGACAAAACAGAAGAGCAGGAGGATAAGGAAAGACAAAAAACTAACACAACAGAGAACCTCATACAGAACTGGGACACATACTAAAAGAAAGGACAAAGCACTGAGAGATTTAGAGTTATCGGCAATAGTGATGAGTGTATGAGCGTGTATGTACACTGCAATCTTTAATTTCATCAGCCATTGCAATGAACCATAGGTGGGATTCAAAGGTTAATGGATACTTACAGGCTCCCCAGGCTCATTTCCTCCCAGGATACGGAAGCCGAAACCTGTATCCTTCCGCCAAAGGAATATGTCCTGCTCCTGGCAATCTGGCACTGAAATACACAAGAGAAACGATGAGGGGACTCCATGGAAATAAACCACCAAGTCTAACAAGACATACAGGCTCTGCTCAGCACTGACCAATTAGCATCTACGTAGGCAAATCACTGAACGCTTGTTGCTCTAATGAACAAGTTATGTCTCCTGTTTGTCTAATTATCGCAAGTTCACATCCAGTTGTGTAATTGCTGATCAATAATGTGTTTGTTTTTCTATTAGTGTCAGAATGAGAGCAGGCAGGATCCACAGCTGCTCATTCCCTCGCCTCGGCCTCGGCCCTGTGGAGCGGAGTGGCTCTTCATTCTCACGTGTAGGCCGCAAACTAGGCTGCGAAGTCTCTCGCTGTCACCTCACAGACCTGCAGTCTGAAAAGGTACTCAACAGCAATCCCTATTATTAATGCTCATTTATTACTGAACCTTTCTTACACACATGGATTGCGGCCTCACTTTACTTATTTCCTTCTCGCTTTCCATCTCACACACACACACACACACACACACACACGCAAACACACACCCACACACACACACACAAACACAACTTCCTGAGCATTTGCATCTTGCCATAGACAGAGCAGACTGTGGGGGAAGACACAGGCAATTTGGCGTCAGTCTGTTCAGCCCACAGGGCCAGTCGGCACAGGAGGCACAGGCCGTTTCTTATTGCACTGCCTGCTGTCTACACTGCTGCCACACAAGGCCAGTAGTGAACCCATTAGCTTTAGCTCTCTGCTTTCCCTGATAACGGGCTTGGAGTGAGTTTAACTGCTGTGGCTAGACTTGTAATTAACCCCACACTGACCCTTCCAGTGATCAGAGCTCAATGTAAACCAGCAGGGAAAAGTACAGCTATGTGTCCCAACAAGCCACAGGTAATGTCGAGCATTAAAAGAAGCGAAATTCCAAAAAAAAGCTCCCCTTTCAGAGACATTTGGCCACCAAAATATTGCTCTTCTGGTGCATTGGATGCATGGAATACCCTGCTTGCAAACTCAAGAGTGTGCATTTGTATGTGGCCTCAGCACATGAATAAGTATGAAAATACAGACAGAGAATCTGGGACTCTTTGTCTCCTTCTCTCTTTCTTGTTTCATTGTTTCTCCCCTCCTCCCCAGCTGACTCAAAAAGGGGTCTGCAGCTCCTTTCAGGGGTTATCAAACAGATATAGCAATCAGCTGCAGCTTAAATCAGCCCTCTCCGGGCCCAGTTAATATTTAATCAGCAGCAGTCCTAGATTGTACCGGCAGCCATGATTAATAACCAACACTGCAATACACAACGTGTCCACATCTGGCTGGCAACAATCAAAATGTGCGACAAGCTAACACAGCAGATCTGAAACAAACATCTCTGCTCTTCATCACATAGACATCTTCTTAAAAAACAGAGACGTGTTTAATAGCATATTCAGAGCTATTCTTCCTTTGAATATCACCACCAGTACGAGAACAGTCTGAAAGAAGTAATTCAGCCATAAAAAACCAGTGAACCCTTTATTCTGGAGGATCCTTCCCTTTTCTCACAGGCTCTTCTATTAGAAACAGAAAAGAGGTGGTTTGACACCCTTACAGTGTTTCCCCATGAATAATGCAAGAATAGGCCATGACTGCAAATGATATTGAGGAATCTCACAGAGAAGCTGCCTCCCTTCTGGTGTTCCAGTTTTGGATTTTCAATACTCTGTTTTTCCAGTGAATAAACAGGTAGTGAGAGAGGCTGTTTGACTGCTGATAACGTTAATGTGGCCATTTTAAACGTGATTTAAAAGAGGAAGGGTGCACTCTTCTTTTACTGGATGATGTGCAGGAAAGCACTTGTGGTTCTTTTAGATCAAGAGGAATGCAAGAGTCGTGTGTGTATGACTGACACATGCACACACACACACACACACACACACACACACACAAATACAGCCACACCAATCATCGGAAAGCACTTGTGTGTTTTCAAGGACACTTCTTTCTTGGAGGCACCTTTTGTCATCAGGATCAGTTGTGACTCAGAAAGCACACAGTTGTTTTGTAAACACAAAAAGGCAGTAAAAGACACAGTCAGAGATGTGTGCAGTGCTGAACACACTGTATTCTAAACTGTGATTCCTTAAACCTGTGCAGCTTCTTCATGATTGAAGTCATACAATTGCTAATGCCCTCTGAGTAAAGCAGTCAGAAATGTTTTCAGAGCATCTTTTCACTTTATTAAAATGGACTGACTGTCCAACCAGTGGACAAATTAATGAAAGCACCCAGCATTTATCTGTAGAATCCTATTTTTCCCTGACCTCCATGATGCCAAAGCCATACATCAGACATTTTATAAAACACTTGTAACAAAATGCATAATAAAAAAGCAGAAAAGGTAAAGAATTTAATGGAATAGAAATTACAAAGTGCACCTGGCAACATCATTCAAAGTAATAAATTGACATTTTGGGAAAAGCATGTATTTCCTTTTTTTTGCCAAAAGTTAAATAAGAACATCAGTTCATGTCATTCAATTTCTTTCTGTTTGTAAAATAGGACGGTGGAGCCCACAGCTGTTTAGCTTAGCTTAAACAAGGACTAAGCACAGCTAGTCTGACTCTGTCAGATGATGACAAAACTGCCCACCAGCATTCTAAAAGCAAGAAATTGTTTGCACATTAGCTCCTATAAAATGCAAGATTATGGTTTTTGCACTGTGGTTACTGATGCAAGCAGTAGTATTATTTTTTACTGTACAACCAAGAAATCCTCTCATGTCAGTTCTGCCAGAAATTTAATTTAAAAACACTCACAAAAATGTATAGCTTCGATAGGTCATTCCTCAACTGAGCACTTTTTTTTATCTTTTATCTCGAATCTCAGCCATCATATGTCTCTTGACAGATCATCTCAGGATATTTTCAGCCTTAGAGGTTTGTAATATCGCTGGGGGATTAACCTCGCTGACCATTTAAACACTAAAGTCAGCAATGCTTTTAAATTCCTAAAAAAGTTAGAATTCTACTCACGTCGGCTCTCGTACATGCTCCTTGACTGTGCCCAAATTTTAAAGGGGTATGGCTTCTTCCCGAGAGTGAGGGTGCCATCTGCAGGGTCCTGGGGGGGCAGGCCGGGCAGAGGCTGGGTTGGGGCAGCAGGAGTTGGAGCCACAGCCTCACTGGGCATGACAGAGGGTGGGTGGCTGGGAGAATCGGTGTGGGTGCTGCGATGGCTGCACACACTGTGCTGGGAGCTGCTCTGGCTGTCTTTCCTCTCTAACTGGTGCTGGTTGGACAGAAAACACAGAGAGAGAGTTTGTGTGTAAGTGACGGGGGAGGATATAAGGAGGAGAAGCAGGCAGAGGGCAGAGAGAGGAGAAAAAAGTGAGGGATAAGCGAGTCGGTGATAAGAGTGTGATTCAGGGGGAAAGAGATGAGTGAGAAAGGTGTTGATGGAGGACAAAGAGAAAGAAAAAGCACTCAAGGTCGTCTTTTTCAGACTTTGCAGTGAAGCATTTCTCACTAAAAATGTGTAAGGAGAAATGACTTGGTTTCCATGGTTGCAAGACAAAGACAGACTGAAATGTGAGGGAATTTTAATGAACAAAGATACTGCCTTTTATAAATCCTATGATTCTTTGTTTATTGCTGCGGCCCCCATGCTTGATACTTAAGCACAAAGTGAAGGTTGGTCTAAATTAAAACAGTAATGTGTAAAATCTGGCATGAAAGCCAACTGTTCAATCCCAACAAAAATCCTGGAAGGTGGGAAGAAAGCATTGTGTATTTTGCCACTCGGTTAACAGAACTCGCTTAAAAATAATCGTCTTTTTTAACAGCAATTAAAATATTTTGCATTGATTTTATATATTAGATCACTTCCATCGACCAGCAATATGTTGCTGGGGCCAATCAAATACCAGTAAAGCCACATTTCTGGTGGACTACTTTGATACGTAAGCACGGTATCTCTACTGTTTATCTCACAATTGTTTCAACAGTGATAACTTACCACTGTCATTTAAACGAACTGGCATGGATGACCAGGAGAAAACTGTATAGTGAAACTAAGTAGAAGAATATGCTTCATGATGGAGAATAAACTAAGAGCTTGCTTTTTATTAGTTGGTACCCTTATCATTATTAATGACTGATAAATTGCTAAAAATTGTGGGGTGGGGGTGCTTGAACTTTTCTGCTTTAGAAGGAGGGCGTACACACACGCACACACAAAAATATTCCACTTGCCTGGACAATATATGTCCTACAAAGATTTTTTTATGATGTTTACTGTGGTGCTGGGCACCATTTAGTTTTCAGTAATCTCTGTATTCTGATTGTGCAACCACAGAATGTGCATGTTGCCACATTATTATTTGCAGATGCAAATTAAAAAACACTTAACAGCTGAATAAAAAAAGGATCATAACTGACAAAATGCATTTATGCCCAGTGAAAAGGCGCCAACATGACAACTGAATAATTTTTTATTTGATATGAATAATAAACCAGTGCATGAAATGGTAGAGAAGTCTCAGCAGGGTGTCCCAGTCTCTCAATCATCACACTGTATGAGATGTAGGGTCAAAAATTCCAGTAATTCTTCTTAATGAGGACAACAGCCCTGCAAAATTGACTTCTCATTTGATCACTGGAGACTTGCTTAATGGGCTGAGACAGCACAGTCTCCCTTGCATATGTGAGTTTACTGTGAGCATTTATTTAGACTCTCAACTCGAGGCAAAATTGTTGTTCTGGGCTGACACAAAGTCGCATGCAGCGTGACATTTCACTGACATAACACAGAGGGGGGAAAACTGGCTTTTCCTCACCGGAAAACTAATCCAAAGTGACAGTCAGGCAGTGCCACTATTGCTTCCACCCGACCCCCTTACAGCACCCACCCCTCCCTCATCTGCTGTGCCATATGACCCGAATAGGTAACAACACCCAAAGCCTTCACTGATACCATTTCAAACTAACTACAATTCTAACATCAGCCAGCTGAGGAGATGGCTCTCTGTGTTGATCAAGAGACAGGATGAGGTTTTCTTCCTCTCAAGTGGTGGGAATTGAACCCATCACTGACCTTGGATGAGTCTGGCCAGAGGAAACGTCCTTCTTCTATAACTCGGTGGCTCTCCAGGGGTGAATTAGGGTGACAGTAATTTAAAGCTGCAGTGGCATCTCTTCTGAGCTTGTATTGATTTTTTATCAGGTTGAGATAAGTCGTAAAAATGAGGAGGCGTGTGCACTTTAAACTCCTGAATAACTGCACTGTCCCTTAAGCTCACTGAGCTGGTCTTTCTGCCTCTTTCTTCCCTCTTCCCTGTCCTCTCTGATCCATCAAAACTACAAGTCACATTGCAATCTGTTGCAATCTCTCCTCCAGCTTCCCCAGTCTCCCTCTGCTTTGTTTCCAACTCACTCTGTCGTCATCGCCCACTTGTCTGTTGGCCTCAGTGCGTCCTCTGTATATGTGGGCTATCATGGTGATTCACTGTTGTGGGACAAGCCATCTTCACACTGGTCTTCCCCTGCCTCCCCACATCTTTTTTTCCTGTCCTTTGCTTCAAGTCTCCCTCTCCCATATTCCCCCAGCTTTGGTTGTCTGCCCTACCAAACAGCTGGTCACTGTTACACTGCTCTGTCTAAGCTACGCTTAATCAGTCACGGGATGGCAGTGGGGCAGGAGTGTCGGATTGTGGAGAGAAACAGAGAGGATTTAAAACAAACAGAGAGACATGACAACACAGAGGTAAGGGAAGCAAGAGGAGGAAACAATACAAGAAAGAAAGTGGTAGACTGAGAAGGAATTAAAGGGGAATGGTGACAGCAAGATAAAATATGAAGATCTATGAAGATCTGGATGCAGAACAGTAGATCAAGAGTTTCATGTCTTACCTCTGTGTCTTTTGTTCTTTAAATAGCACTCTTTTTACTCAGTAGAGCTAACAAGCACACACAAGACAGATGAAGATTATAGTACTCACCACCAGCTTTGGACTCCTCTTGGCTGGCACCACTCCTGCAAAACACCGGCAGAGAGACAGAGAGAGCATTAATGACCTGCTGTGCTCTTCCCTTGTCCCCTCCGATCAAAAACTCCCCAGGACAAATGACTGGACCCTGGTTCCTGCTGCAGAGCAGAGCGCAACTGGCCTGGCTCTCTCTCTCCTTCTCCTCCTCCTCCTCCTCTCTGTTGCCTTCTCTCTCTCTGAGCAGCACACTGCGCTAGGCTGCTCGCTAATCCAAGTGATCTCCTCCCCCCTGTGCTGTATCCCGCTCTACTCGGCGCTCTCACCCGTGCTATTAGAAAAGGAGCAACTGATCTATCTGCATTAGACAGGCTGACTTATGCTGCAGCAGCCTTGGACTGTTGGTCCGAGCTACAGGTCCCAACAAGCAGCCACAGATCCAAGCCCCCCAAGCCCTCCCCCCTAGTCTGCTTGCCAGCTGTCTTCAACACAAGCTCTCCAGCAGAATCTCAGCTATTACCCACTGAGAAGGAGCTCAGCAGCTTGAGCATCATATCAAAGGAAAGCCTGAGCTTTTGCCTTACAACGCACATCTTCTGAGTAACTACAGAGCTGTTTCCTCTCCTCTCCACTCCTTCTGCTTTGCTCAAGGCTTACATTGAGAAGCTGATCTTCTTCTCTCTCTGCCTTTTTTCCCCTTGGTCCCTCCCCCTCCTCTCATTCTGTGTACTATGACACGTTCTTCCTCTATCTGTCTCTATCTCTCTCTCTTATATACCAGTTAACATACTGTAGAGAGTCTCCAAGAAGATCAATCTCATTTGTGCTAATTAAATATTAATTCTCGGAGCCAGTTGTCAGGGGAGATGATTCACAGTGTACTAGTGTATGGAATAATCTACATTCCCACTTTAACCGCTTTATTTTCACATCAATCGCAGCCAAAGTATTCAGTCATCCTGTCGGCCCCTCCGACTTAAACATTGTAACACAAACATAATCAGACTCCACTCGTTTATTGAGTGAGAGGATGCATCGCTTTCTAAGAAATTTCCTTTGCCTCTGATGCTCCTCTTCCTGTCAGTTGCTATACAGTGCAGTGGAGTATATTGAGTCAAAAATAGAAAAATGAATGCATGACCGACATGGAGCAGGACTGGGACAAAGACTCTGTTGCCAAGGCAATCAAGTAGTTCTGTGTACAGTGATGGCAGGTTGTCAAATATGAGGAGAT
>JAQLOL010000002.1:18966906-18980331 GCA_029783665.1 Naso thynnoides | reverse complement strand
TTGACTCCTGTTTTGTTAGTTTTTCTTTATTAAAAATGTGCAATTTCCCTTCCATTGCTGTTTTAATATCAGAAGGCTTGGCATTATGGGTATTTCCCCAAAGCAAGTACTGTAGAGTTGAAGAGTTATGGAAAGTGCGCATAAAAGGCTTAAAAAATCAATCAGAGAGCCCTTAAGCACTTTCTGAAGTCACGGTGGGAGAGCTCTGAGCTCTCATGGACTTTGCTGGAGTATGGTCAAAGTCTCTATAAGTGGGACACTGGAACTGTGCACAAAAGTAGGCCTAGTATAGAAAATGGATGAATATAGCAGAAATCTAGAGTATGTGTTATTGAATGCATACAGTGCCCCCTGTGAATGGTGGTTAGGTACTGCACCTGTCTCCATCTTGCCGTCCACAGCTGCAGGCCCGTCCAGCACCAGACTTTTGATCTGTAAAAACTCATCTGGCTCATCACCTCCAACCACAGTAAAGCCGAAGCCGCGGCGGCTCTTCTTTAGCTTCGTATTGATGAAGGTTCCTTTCAGCTCTGCTGGGTTTCTTGTGAAGAAAGGCTTTCCTCCTGCAGAGCACCAGAGAAACTTTTACTTTTATACTTTATCCACAAATTCTACACTAAACATTCAAGAATAATGTTTTTCAGATATTGTGGTGATTTATTCTCTCAATCAGAATTTTTACGCATTCACTTGTCACTCCCACATAAATCAGAAAACTTTAGCAGTGTCTTATTGAAATGTGACAAATCACTCAGTCAAAAACTGTATGTAAACCAGCTGAAATTAAGTTTGTTTTCTGCCTAGAAAATGGAGAATAATTTGTCAGAGCAAATTTAGTATTTCCAATGCAGATGAAGTCAAACCTTGTTTTCATTTTCCTTCTGTTATTTTCGTTTTTTCTTTTGAACTACATGCTGTGTCTTTGGGCTGAGTAATTAAGCATCTACAGTGTCTATTAAAAAAAAAAAAAATTAATAGTTTTACGTTTGACTCCTGCAGGGCCGGGAGGTAGAGTTGGTGGGACCTGCGGGTCCCTGTAGGTCTCCAGGTGGTTTGGAGCGTAATTTGCTAAAGGAGCTGCTGCGGAGGAGTGCTCCTCTATCCACTCTGCACAGAGACAATTACACACACTTTAATCAACAAACACTCAACACAAACGTGTATTTACATGCTCAACACATAAGCACACTTATTTACACTTAACAACAAGACATGTAAAGACACACAGAGCTTTAAGCACACGCTGTACATACTTGCCATCTGGTTTACGCCTCAGTTGTAATTAGCTCCTCATTTTCATCAGCTTCTACTTGTGTTATTTGTTAAACATATGAAACTTTTGTGTTGTAAAAATACATTTTATCTTAGCAATTATAATGTGGCAAAAATAATTTGTTGTGAAAAAATATTATTTAAAAAAAAGTTTACGTGTAATGAAAATGCAGGCTAGTGCAGGGGTTTTCAGAATTGTCACTGAGACTGTTCACACCCGGTGTTACATTAATGTGCTTTGGGTGATCTACTAACAAGTAGAAAAGCTCTGAGGGTGTGAATGCAGTCAAGACGCTGCACAAGATTTGATCGCTCCAAATACCTGTCAGAGGTAGTCTGGACAGATATGGCCACATTCTTTTGGCAGTGAGTACTTAAATGTGTTCTGAGCTACACTGAAGGTCCGCCTTCATACAAAAAAATGCTGTCTGATTTTCATGGACTCTTTACTTGCCGAAACAAACAACAGATGTTCGTGAATGCAATGTATGTTTTTATTGATTTCCCCACTTAACTGTTTAATGCAATATCCTCAGATTGCCTTAAAAAATAGCAAATTTAAAGTTCTCCTTAAAGAGAAAATTTAATTGATGGTGAACATGTTAAATTTTGCAAATGGAGTAAATTATAGTCGATATGGACTACTTCTTTGTTGCCTGTGGAGAAAACTGACAGACTCCCATAAAAACTAATATACATTTCTTTATTATTTGTGCCTTATGTCTTATTTCTTTCTTCATGCAGGAAAGGCATTTGTTTGTCCAAGTCTGTTTGCTTCTCCTGTTGGGCCATCAGTTAAAAACAACAAAAGATTCTGTCCTCACAAATAGAAAGATATTTCTTTCCATGTAGAGCAGAGAAGTTATGATCCCATTACGAGTTGACACTGAGACATATCTGGAGACTCATTGTAATGGCAGGTGTGAACTTAGGTATTTAGAGCTTTCCACCTGTGAGAAGGAGACCTAAGACACATCTGTTAACTCCAGGTGTAAACAAGCTAAGCGGGGCCCCCTCAGACAAAACAGAAACATCTGCACCTGTATGTCCAGAGGTTTTCAACACAGGGCAAACATCTGTATGTAAATGGATATCAGAATGTGAATGTCAGAGCTGAACATTTTGATGGGACAATCAGTCTTAAAACAATATTGATGATGCAACATAAAAGAGTTTCTACAAATGGATATCATCAGTCCTTTTATTCTTCTGTCTTACTCTACTAAGGGGATTATCATGGTCTAAGTATTTTTCCACAGATTCAGTGAGTTAACCCTTTTTTTTTTAGCTCACATTTGTTACATTTTGACAAATTGGCATCAATAAAAGTATGCGGAATTAGCCATTAGCAGTTGCTGTTTGTTTATAATTCTGGGATGCACAGGCAGTTATTACCAGATTACTTAAAACTGAGGAAAAGAGGTGAATTTTCTTAGGCAAGTTCTGAGAATATATATGGGAAAAAAAACGTGTATAATGTTTGTGCGTGACTCAGACATGGCAATTGCATGCACATTGATGAATAAATCAAACAATAAAATCTAACTTCCTGTTGTTTTTGAGAGGCACTTCACCCTTTCACCTCATGCAGTATCTCTGCCTCTGGTCTCTCCTCCTGTGCCCCTCTTAGGAGGTGAGCCTCGGTTGAAAACCTCTGGGCCTAAGTAAAAATCTCCTTCCTACCTCTTATGGTAAAGGAAAATGATCAAATATAAAATGATACACAGCATTTATGATTTAAAACCACGTAAATTAAAATCTGAACACCAAAGACAACACCAGGGTTTAGGCCAGCTCTGTTGCAGTGACACTTAAATCCTGTGAGATTTAAAATTAGCATATAGTAAATTATTCTTTTACCATCATTTCTTGACAAGTGAACACGACATGAGGACAAAGAATAGCATTCTGGCCCAAACCCAGGTGAGCACTGACGGACTGGAAGGACATGACACTCACAGACATGAAGAAAGAAAGAAATGGTGCCGTGCCAGGGCAGGAAACGAACCTCGAATATACCGCTCACCTTCTGGAGGCTGCGGCTGCTGCTGCTGCTGTTCCAGGATTTTCCGACGCCGCGCCTCCAACACTGGGTTCTCATACTGGGTCTTCCTGTTTATGTGACTGAGGCAGACAGAGATGGAGAGGAAACAAAATGATATGGTTAAATATTGGTAAGAGTAATGAAGAAATGACAGCTGTTGTATATCAAAGCCCCATCAAATGTGCTTTTATCAATTGGAACTTCAGCTTCAGAATCAATGGGGAAGACAGTAGACTTATGGGCCTTTCCTTCAGAGAAACCCTGTTTTTCTTTATGAGGTGATGTGTCAATAAGGTGATTAACTTACTCTACATAGTACACCCCGTACACTGGGTCTTCTATCCTTTCCCATCCTGGAGGAAGCTCTGAAATACAGAGAGCAACAACATTAAACTGAATGACAAAGATTTGACCTCAGTTGTCAGCGGAGCTGAGCAAGTTACTGTGGCTTGGTTGACCCTCCAACATAGTCATTACAGCCTTCTCAGGTAGATAATACTTAAGATCAAAGTTGATCACATCCCTCTTTTCTCCTTATGTAATGCGCCTGGTACTGGCAACAGAGAGTCCACATATTTTCACTGGTTTTCTTCACAGTGTTTTTGGAAGAAATGGATCTGTTTTGTTGTGTTATGTTCATAATCATGGTTCATCTGGACTTTCTGTCCTTTACCACATTTTACTGTTTTAAATTATCCCATGAATGACAAATGAGATCAAATGCCAAGAAATACTACAAAATTGTTACAACAGGATAATTTCTGACTATTTTTGTTAGATTTTGAAAGCATTTGAGTTGCATGTATTCATTAAATTCTAGCTGCCAAGTACTCAGAATATTATTGAAATTTTCCCTTTAAAATGTATGTTTTATTGCAACTGTCAAAGTGTATTGTTAAATGTAATGGCCCACACTGGCTCTCTGTTGCTGTGCCAGTAGCACTTACATTTTAAGAAATTTACCAATAAAGACTCTGTGCATACAGTTACTCACACACCAGTGTACACCGAACACACACCTAAGCACTACCTATAAAACTCATGAAAAACTGACATGTTCCCACTAAGACGTTGGCATTTCTGTCTGCCTCACTGTTTTGGATTTCTAAAAAGAGGTCACCCCCTGCTGGAACTATGGGCCTCTCCCAAGTCTAGTAAACACTTTATGAGAAACTGGATTTCACAGCCAATAATCACACTTTCTGCATCTATACAGCCAGCAATAATAAAGGCGTACATCCAGACACCCAGACCTTGTTTAACCTCTCCTTCCATTTCAGGGTTGTTTGTGCAATTTGCAAGTTAGGTGAGAATCAGCAGCTACGCAGCTTGCAAGTCTTTTGATAAGGTACGTTTACGTATAAGGTACAGCCACAGGTAAAACCTCAGCACAAAGTACTCTAAGTCATTTTTTTCCCCCTGCAACTGAGACAAAGAACTCCTGTTATTAATGCTTTGAACTGTAAGGACCAGAATGTTGTATTTTTTACGTCCAAGGCAAATTAACTGATTAACTAAAAATCCAAAAAGGCACAATCTTTGAATATCGATAATACACTTAAAAGCGGAGCTAGGATAACGCCAAACTTTCATATCACGAGACTCCTTCATTAGCTCAAATTCTACAGAAGCATTGCAAGAAATGTAAAAAAAACAAAAACAAAAACAAATAAAAATATATGTGACATGCCATAGACATAACTTATGATAGTTGGGTTTACACCTGATAGATTTATTCACCGTCTATGACATAAACCCTCTCTGTTTCTCAGGAATTAGGCTTCCATGATGCTTTGGTGTCAGGGTGTCAAACAAAGGATATTTAATTCATTGCAGATTTTTCTTTTAATGAGCCCTGCATTGTTTACATTAGCTTGTGGTTGTCTTCTTCTCCTCTTTTTAAGTCATAATGCTCTTACCACTACATTACCATGTCACCACATCACCAACTGTCAGTATGCACCACTGTTTTCTGCATATCAAACAATCATCTATCGAGTCACCCCACTCCTTGAAGCATGCAAAACACAAACGCTTTAACTTTTCTTCACAGTGCTACTTGTGATTAAAAGCTCCTTTTTCACCTCAAAAATCTCACTGCCAGAGCCAACGTAAGTCAGCTCACATGTCAAATAACGTGAACAGAAAAATCATATTAACTGATTTAATGCAGCATTTTAGAGATGATCAATTTCATAAGCAGACAGGTCGTAAGTGTGTCACAACCTCAAAAATTCTCAGCATAACTTTTGTTTTAAGAACAAAAAACTCACCGAGATCAGTCTCCAGTTCCTCAGTATGTATCCCTTCTTCTCCAAGATGAAAGCAGGATGAAACAAAGAAAATAAGATGAAGAGTGGAAAAGAAGATGGATAATAGAGAAGAGATGGGTTGGGGATGAAGAAATCAAGTGCAAATAAAGAATGAGGAGACAGTCCAGGAAGAAGCAAACAGGAAAACACCTTAGTTTCAAAAAATGATAGTAACAGGATAGAACAACTGAAGAAACCAGAGCAATGTGGAGAGGTACAGCATGGCATTTTCAGTTTCACCACTTGATGGTGCAATCTAGCAATCTGTGTTCTGAATTCTGAACAAGTGGCTGTCATGTGGAATTCATCAAACATTTATCATTTATATGGCAATAATCTGCCATCCGTTTAGGTGATAATAGTTGTAACAAAAATATAAAACACTTAACACACTGTAGATGATTGTTAAATGTTTGGATGCCAAATCAAATCATGTGATCAACAACAACTCCAATTGATAATAAACTCGTTCCACGAATACTCTGCTTTGAGACAAGGCATATAAAAATGTCACCACTCAGTAAACAAAAAAAGAACTTCACGCAACATCTGCTGATTCTTAAACCTCTCCAGAGAGTTGTGAATGTGCACTTATTTCTCTAAATTATGTGCAGCAGCTTACCATCGTCGTCACACTCCTCCAGAGGCCTGGAGGCCTTGTCTCTACACCGAGGATCCAGCCATGATGTTGTCTTTGTGTTGTGGCTGGGAAGAAACAAACAAGACAAGAAAACAACTCAACACAGGCCTTCAAGCCAACATAAAAGCACAGCAGGGGTGCATGAGTGCATCAATAAGAATTAGAGAGTAAACCGTGTCAGCAAGTTTACAGAGGATAGCAGGTGTTGGCTGAAAAGAGAAATGAGAATAACAAAGCGACACAGGCAGGGATAACAACAATAAATGACCTGACTTTTCCTTCTACTGCTAAACAAAAACATTCGGTAATTCAGTGATAGCAGAAATGAACATACAAGCTCTGAAAACACACAGCCATGTCCTGGTGGTGTGCCTTTGCCGTGCTGCAGAGAGGACAGAGAGGTGGAGGTAGTCAGGTGATCGGGATGTGATCTCCTTTAGAGATCGGGACATGCAGGGATTAACAGGAAAGCAATGGCACCCAGGGTGCTGGGCAGGTTGGCTTGGGAGAGGCCTGAAAACCAAATCATGGGGGAAGACAAGCCACTGGACGAACAAAAGGGATAAGAGTGTAGGTAAAAACAGACAAAACCAACTACGGTATGTGCTATGGTGAATAATGCTCATTCAGGCGGTGCGAAGAGTGTGTGCAGCAAATCAAACTTTAAAATGTTACAGGTGGATGATACATACTCTATGAAGTAAAGCTCTCCATTCTCAGTGTAGGCCATCTCCCAGTTCTCAGGCAGCGGTCCCAGTGGGTCCTCCGGAGAGACCTGCGGCTCTGCGAGGGTCTGCTGCCCACTGTCTGAGGTGGAGGTGGCCGCATTGTTCAGACCACAGGATGGAGCATTGTCACGTGCGGGGTATGGCCGGAGGATGCCGCCGCGGCTCTCGTCCTGGTCGTTTGGGTTACCTGTGCACAACAAAGGAGAGGGGAAGAGACTACGCACTAAGGATCCTGGGTAGCACAACGGGAATGACACGACACGAAAAAACACCAAAACAAAAAGAGCAAAAACACAGTTTATGTCACGTGCATGCAAGGAACGAGTAGATGCAATAAGCCTACACGCTCACTCTTCAGGACACATCATGCAACTTTAACCATCCTAACTCCCAGCACTTCCCCTTCCCCCCATCTGAAGTTTGGCTTCCGCCTCTTTCTAATGTACTGAAAGGGCCCCAGGAATATGTTAATTTTTTCAGCAGCAGTCTTTCCCAAACCCTTTTTGACCCCCACCCTGTTTTACCTCTCCCCCCTTAAGCTTCTTTCTTCTAAAGCTAGTTGTCCCAACCCCCCATTCCCATTCGCTTCCCAACTCTAGCCCAATGTTCTCCACCACTTCCGTGGGCTTTCAGGGTTGATCAAATGCTAATTCAACACTCTGGCAGCCTGGCAGGGGGACACAGAGAGGGCATAGATTCACAGCATCAAGTGAGAAAAAAAACACACACCATCTCTTGCACTTAAAAAACAGGATCGAGCTCAAAGGAGAGAGGAAAGTGTGGGTACAATTTGGAATAAGAATCTCATGCTGTCACTCATGTTTTTTTTAATATATATTACGAAAATGATTTGCATGCAGATGACAATTCTGCTAAGATGTGTTAAGAAATATCTGGCATGAAAAATACTATTATCACCTAAGGCAGAAATATTAACACTTGATGTTCACGGGCCAGAGGGAATTTAATGAGCAAAAAGCTTACAAGGCACTGGTAGGAGAGGATGCAGATGTAGGATGGAGAAAAAATAATGAATGTTGTAGGTCTAGTCTGTGATCTACTTCCTGCCTCACTACACCCTCCTTACAGGCAGGTGGCAGTGTTCGGAGGCTGACAGAAAAGGAATCAGCATCACAAAGACATGATGTAACCGCCAGACACCAAGCACTGTACAACAGAAAGGAGGATCATAAACCTACACACTAATCATGGGCACACATGTGTATATGCAGACACTCCTAAACAAGTATCCTCTCAACAACAAACACAGCACAGAGGGCGGACATGGACAGATAAAGAAAGCTGCAGAAACAGAAACTTCAGCTAACAGAGAGGTTGGAGAGTGTAGCTTTGCCTCACCTGTAAAACTGTTGTTCATTTCCGAGGCCTGGTCGTCATCGTCGTCGTCAGCAGGCACTACTCGGGCGTTTTGCATGTCATTGTAGGACTTGGTGCGCTTTGGGGTCGACTGCTGGGAGCCTGCATCACTGAGAATCACTGTCCCAATGATGGGCTGCCTTGGCGGCTTGGGGGTCCCATAATAGTTACCTAGGCAACAAGAAGGACATTAGCATGCTTGAGAGAGAGACACAGAAGGAGGGAGAAGGAAAGACCAAGATAGAGAGAGGACGTCAGGGAGAAAAACAGGCAGTGGATCTATGAAAACCTCCTAATCTTGTGTCAAGAGGAAAGCTGGATCACAGTGTGATCACAAATGGTGGAAATAAGCAGCTGGTGGGACAGCAGAACGGTTCTAGTTGTTGTTTGAGGCTGCAGAGCTGTATTGTCTGGACTCTGAAAGCACACTGAGCAAAAACAATAGATCCGCTCAGAAACACCCAGCTTCATTTAACAGCTTTTTCCGACTGACACCATTTTTGACAGTGGTGTCAATAAAGAATTTATCGAGAAGGGGTCAGAGTAGATGTCTAATGCGCACCATGTAATCACAACACTGAAAGAATAGTTCTAATTCAGTTGTGAAATAAATATATTTACTATCTTACAGAGAATAAAATGAGAACATCGTTACTCACTTAAATATCTGTGGTTCGACATAACCCTCTAGCACCATAAGTTAGCACAGCTCAGCATAAGGACTTGAAACAGCTAAACCAGCTCTGTCCATAAGGAACAAAATCCACCTACCAGCCCCACTATTGTGTCTACCACATATTTAGACTGGATGCAGCGGGAACTAGCTAGCATGAGACAAACAAGCAAAATGTGATGATATATGTATATTACTGAGCTTTAGACTAGATGCTAGTAGGCATTTTTATTCACCTACACACAGAGCCTGGCTAGCAGGGAAATCCTGTTTCTAACCTTTCTAGTCTATGCTAAGCTAAACGTATTCTGGCTTTAGTTTAATATAAAGTATAGCCATGAAAGTGGTATTTATCTTCCTGACTAACTCTCAGCAAGAAAGTGAATAACTTTACTTCTCAAAAAGCTTAACTATTCCTGTAACAGTCTGATTTTAGCCATGGATTCAGTCGCATTTTATCTCCTCTCATTTCCTCAAATCTCAACGGTTACCTTCAATTAAAAAAAAGTTAAGTTTTCCAAAAATGCTGAAAAAAAGGGGAAGAAAATTACAAGAAGGCACATACAATGAAAAATGTCACATAGGCACAAAAATCAAGAGTTGTTTATGAATCAATAAGCTCGTCTTCCTCTCCTTGCATGGATGGCTACAGACTCCTGTGGACAGGTATTTGACATTGTCTGCGTGAAAGGGAGAAACGTGCCAACACACAGCAGAGCCGGTGCCAAGCAGATTAATGTTGTAACATTCTCTCTGGTCGCACACACACACACACACACACACACTCACACACACACACACACACACAAATTAGACTTAGCCCTGCGCAACACACAGGCTGGCAAACAAATACACAATGTACAAATACACATCCACCCACACACCCACACACATTTACACACACAGGTTTGTGTCTGTATGAGACTTAGCGCTGCACAACCCTGTCCTAATCAGAGTGAGAGGGGCAGATGTGGAGTGACCTGCTGTCTCCTGGATGCATCTCCCTCCATCATGCACAGCCTAATCGGAATCAACTGAGTGCACAGTCTTACAGCACGCCTGCATGTTGCAAGAAATAAATGTTGATCGCTGCCAAGCTCATTGTATCTGTGGAGAATCAGGACACCTGCGCAATCACGAGTGTCAGTTATGATGACCATCATCATCATCATCATCATCATCATCATCATCATCATCATCATCACCATCATCATTATCCTCACCTTCATATGTTCCTATTTCCAGTAGTGTGCCACTCTCCTCAAGCTCTAGAAAGTCCTCCACAGACAGGAAGTTGTAATCTACTCCTGGTACCTCTCCGTCTCGAGGGGGGCGGGTCGTACCTAGAGAAAGAAAAAAAAAGAAAAAAAAAGAATTTAGGTGGATGCCAATATATAACCCATTAAAATTCAAGTCTTGTTCTTAAAGTTGAAGGTAAAATCATATTTTTCCTGCTCAATATGCTTCTCCCACAACTGCCACACTCAAAGTCTATCATTAGTGTTAAAATGCAGTCGGCATCCAAACAGTGATTCTGCTTTTTGAGATGATGACAGTGCATCCACGGCAGAGGGTTTCCAAAGCAGTAAATGAGGGAGCTCTGAAATCAAGAGGGTGTGACTGTAATTCAGCCCATTGATTGGAGGCGAAGTGACTGGTGAGTGGCTGTGAATATTATGTCAGGAAATTAAATCGAGGCTCTCATCTCGAGCTATGTGTCTGCCTCGTGGGAAACTGCTTCCTGTGCAGCCAGAAGATAAAATATAGGGTCACCTTAAGCATTAGGCCTTATTCTGTTATCAATCCATCAGTTTCTTCATGGTGAGTGTGGAATCGTAAAACACACCAGCACTATAGTATTACAGTCCTGTTACTTAAGCTGTTATTGATTGTTAAAGCTGCATTGTCCTTGTTACAACTGCAATGCTGACAGCTAAGCTGACTGCATTTTTAGGTGTTGTTTAGTTTAGGAGTGGTACATTAAAAGCTTTTTTGGTCTGAGACAATATAAAACAGGGGTCTAATTAAAGCTAGTCTTATTTAAGTTTTAAAGACTGGAAAAATTCATTCTTCCTTTTACAGGAGCAGTTCCTAAACTTATTACCGGGTCCTGCCTTGTCTCAGACCTCTTAAGAAAATCCTGACTAAACTTTTTACTCGATCCTTCAGTCGGCACTCTTCCTGTCATGTCTGAATCCGTGTTTAGGATGAGTACTACACTGCCTGTATCCGTGACAACAGTTGTCTCACATCACTTTGCACTGGCTATCTACTTTGCTATAATGGACAAAGACAGACAAGTGTTAAATTGAAGCTTCAGTGAGCTGTGTCTTGGAGCATATGCTGTCCTTACCTCAAATTCCAAACACTGAAAATTATTAAATTAGAGAAGTTCTGTAACAGCTTCATTCATATCCTTACATAAGATGGGATTTTTCTGAAATGCAGTTAGGAAACATGTTTCTGTAATACAGAGAAAGTGCCATCCTAAACTGAGCCAGGAAAGAATTTCAAACTTAAACCAAACACCAAACTGACAAAAGAGAACAAGCTGCGACAAAGATCTGCTGCTGCAACGTGTTTTGTCCGTTGCTGTCAGGCCAAAAAGAAGCACTGTTCACACCACGAAGACAACAGCTGGCAACCCACAGGCTTATACGTGCTGCACCATGGCAAATTCCTCTCTACAGATAAAGCAGCATTTTTTGAAACCACTCTCTCTAACATAGCTAACTTTTGACTGATATATGTCTGATTAAAAGTAACAAATGCCACAAGTGAAAAAAGCAAAGCAGAAAAATAAGAAAGAGCTATGCTAAATGTATGTACAACTACAGGCTCATTGGGCTTTCCCTCTCTGTTACCCTGTCTTATTTTGTGCACTGGTCCGCTTACCTGAACAGCCAATCAGAGTGATTTCTCTCACCATCAAGTCACGGCCTACTCTACAGATTCTAAAGCTTCCAACAAGCGCCGAACAGTTCAGACGCTGCTGTTCACACCACAATGGCCAGAGACCCGACTCTCTTCGACAACCCTGACAAGTCCCAACCCTCGACCGTTGGCCATTGTATAGGAGCCTTCAGGCTGCATTGTAATAAGGTGCCAGGACTGAGAAAAACATGAGACAATAAAAAATCAACCCTGTGATTTCGAATTCTGTAAAAAAGGTTAAACAACATTTAAAAAATTTTCTGGCCTTGGTGCCCTGAGCCTGATTCCCTGCTGGAGTTAATGATTAGTGGTAAGCAGTGTTGGGACTTTGTTGTGGGAACACTTTGTAGTAGAAAGCTGACACCAGACAATGGGAAGAGGGGCTATTGTGTCTTTGTTTTTACAAAAAGGACATGAGCTGACAGGCCAGATGGTTGACGGACTGTGTGACCCATCTGTGATCTGGACAGGATTTTATACATGTAAATACAGATATATACACAAATGGTTACAATGTTCTCCCACATCCTTTTCAAGCTGGATAGACTTCACTGTAATACATGAAGCAGAGAAGCACTGAGGGCCAGACACAATTTCTTTAACTGAGTCACAGCAGTGGTAAACAGACTTTCAGTAATTTGCTATTGAAAGAGTCTAGTCATGCACACTGCTCTACTAGGCCGCACTTGATGCACAGCTACACTTTTAGCTAAATACTATGATATCCCAACCTTAATTTGGTTGTGTAAACTGGCAAAACGAAAATCCTGTGAAAGTGGTGACTAAGCTAATGCTAATGCTAGCACAAGTCACTGCATTCTGCAATAGCCTCTACAAAACTCTGATTAAACATTCCGCAGTGCACCTAAAACAAGTTGATTATGATGATCAGTCTATTGAGGCGAATTCGACTGTTCGTATCATAATTTTAGAAGTAAAACTATGGCTGAATTTTCTTTAATTTGTGGCTCTGGTTAGGACTTAGCAGCAACAGGAAGTAAACAACTCCTATGGCAAGTCATCACAAAGTTACACCACAAACTACTGGCATGCACACTATAGCTCTTTCGGTTATTCAAGTTAATGCAGATTTAATTTAAAAAAAAAAAAAAACGCTCAAAGGAAAGATTCTTTGTTTTTAGTAGGGCTATCCTTATCTAAACTTGGCATTAGTGTATCCTGTTAGCATGCTAACATTTACTGGATGATGCAAAACATGGTCTGCAGCTGAAGATGATGGAAATGTCGTTAGTTCTGCAGGCATTTAGTATTAACTAAAGTCTTGGATCACGTTAATCCTGAAGAGGACATGAGTATCTGTGCCAAATTTCATGTCAAGACACAAAATGTCAGCAATTGTCAACCTGCTGGTGACACAAGAGGAAGGGTGTATCATCAAAATCATTGAGATTCATCCTCTGGCGAACATGAATGTCAGAACAAAA
>JAQLOL010000002.1:18943158-18957911 GCA_029783665.1 Naso thynnoides | reverse complement strand
TGAGATATATTCTGTTACTAATGTTAATGTTATTCTGCTCCTAAATAAGAAATGGATTGGCCAACAGAGCTATGAGAAAAAATCTTGCGGCCCAAACCTAAAAGTAGTGTTGCATGTCTGCTTACTTTTCTCCCCTCATTGTGCTCTAGATTTAGCTATGTTTGGATATGGCATAAAGTTTACAGTAAGCAAACACATGAATGCAGGTATAAGCATCCAGATCACAGAACTGCACAGACACACATTCACAGAGATAGATAGAGACACAGATGAAAAAGTGTGTAAACACATATATAGCGTATTCCGAGTGTGGGCTATAAATAGAAGGTTGTGGAAGCCAGTTTCTGTCCTCACTGGCAGGTCATAAAAAGCTCCGGAGCAGGGGACATGCGTCCCTGAAGTGGCCTGTTTGAGAGGCTGCTATGACCCACATCCTTTCTCCTAATACTGGGTCACTCACTCACTGCTCCTGAACAAACACCACAAACTGCAAGAGCATCTGAGATGTCCTAAGTCATTAATTACAGATACTATCACCGCACAGTAGGTACTCTGTGTATTAGAATCACAAGGGACACTTTTATCAGTCTTTTTCATATGAACTCGAAATCTGCAATCTAAAAAAAAACTTTTTCACCTCTGTAATGGTAAAAGGTGAGATAACTTTTATTTATAAGCAGCAATTATTTATAACCAGCTAGCCTTTTTAAACTTCATGAGGCCAACAATGTCTGGACACTAAAATAATGACCCAACTTTATTCAACATTTAAGTGAAACCCTTACTTCCACCTGCTCCAGAACGCGTAAAGGAAGCCCTCTTCAAGTTCTTTGATTTAGTTAAAAAAGGACACAGACAGAATCCAGAGGATTTTGCATTTTCGACATGTTTTTGCATCCCTCTGCTACTGTACACGCTAAATGAGCAAGTACTAGCAGCAAAACATTCGGATGCCATTTTATGTAGCTTCAGAGAAAAGTAGATTCAAAGACCATCTGGCTACTGAATCTTTTACAATACACAGGGCTCAGCTTTCACTGTTTTTGCAGCTTCATAGTTTTCTTCTTATATTGCTCCACATTATTTAGCATTTTTTACAGAGCTGCTGGAAATCGACTGAAATTCTACTACAAGCATCAAGCAGGATAACTTAATTATTCTAGTAAATACTTGGGCCACAAAAACGTGCTTCTTCTGGCTCAACGTATGTCTGGTTCCTCGGCCCAAGCCTGGCCCACGTTCAGCATGACTGTTACACGGTACTTCCACATCTGAAGCAATCCTGGCGCACACACAGAAAATCTTCCTCGTCGTCAGCCAACAATGGAGAGTAAGAGCTGGAATTTTTCTAATGTGGAAGTAAATGGCCCAGACTTGGGCCAAGGACAAGGAAGGTATACTGGACTAAAACACAAACAGTTGTATTCAGTTGAAACTGTTTGTGGCCTTCACTATACAAAAGAAAAAATTGCATTTCTGCATGAAATGAAGTTGTACTGAACACCTCTGGTGGGCTGATGCAAGCTGTGAGTTTATTCTAAGAAGGAAGCTGCTTTCTGTGGAGGCTGACTAAATATTTCATTCATGTAGCTGAGTGAATGTTTGTAGCATCTAAAAGTGGCCAAAGCCTGCCACAGATATCCACATACAAACTTATGTGCTGCACATGAGTAGAAGGCTAAAGGATTAAAAAAATGGGAGGCCTACTAATCATGATTTCTGAGCTGCAAATGGACAGAGTGATGTTAAAGGTTTTGAGTCCATCTGAAATTACATTTTATGAGTTTTCAGCTTTAAATGACACGTGTTGTCTTTTGCTATGGTAACGCCGTGGCTCGAAGAACAGCAATGTCAGTCTGTCAGTCACTTTGGTCCAGATTGAAACTTGGATGGCTTGCCATGAAATTTTGTACAAAAATGTTCTTGGTTGCCAGGACAAATGCTCGAGACTTTTCTTTTCACAGGCAGGTCAAAGTTTTTTCTTTCATGCAGTAAAATATATTCATCTAGTGGACTGATTGACAGATATTCATGTTTCAGAAATGGATCTTCAGACTTTTCCTCTAAGTCTCTGGTGCCACAATGAGGCTTTTGTAGATTTTATTAAAATGTCTCAGCAACTATTGGACAGATTGTTATAGTAGTTTGCTAATTAGCAAGTCTTAGCATGCAAGCGTGCTACGCTAAGATAACAAACATTCTAAACATGGTCTCTGCTAAACATCAGCATATTAGTCTTGCTAGCATGGCTGTAGAAATGATCTTCATTATCAGGTAACAAAAGCAGCTTGCATGTAAACAGTGTGACTTGTCTATCTACTGCATCTCTGTTGTTAAAGTTGGTTCTTTGTTAGTTGAACACCTACATGGCTAAGGAAGTAACAACAGACTGCTATATTTACTTGTGATAAATCATCACAGAGTGAAAATAACCTTTGTCTGGAATTTATTATCACTAGCCTGAAATTGAACCCTGAATCTGACAATGGATGCCTGCAGACCATCTTTCTCACTTTTATTTCTTCTGATGCTCAGTAGATTTTATACTGGCATAACATGGACGCCTGATAGTCCTGGACTGCTAGTGTGTGCAATTTGGAGCATGCTTCAGAAGTCTAAAATAAAAAGGTGTTCAAAGTGTCAAATTTCTCAAGAAAGGTACGATTGTGCACAAACTGCTTAGCGTAAATGAAGTGTCTAAGGTGTGTTTAAGGTGCTTGTGCTGTGCTGTAAGTCTTTTGGCTTAACCCACACATCTGGTATCACTGTATGATTCTTTTCTTTTGTTTAAACCTGTCAGAATTTGGCTCAGACCTTTTACATTTTATGTTTCCGTTTTGTTTTGTTCAACAAACAAGTCAAGTGGCAGAGTTTCAGACTTAAGCTGACAACTATCTCTACATCCACTGCGGCCTCTCTCGATGCCCTGTTCTGACCCCTGGTTCAGTGTGATTTAGTGTTCACCTGGGGCCAAGACAACCTGAATACCTCTCCATCCACAGCAACATGACTTCTTGCTTGATTATTCAGATCTTCACCCCTCTATCAGTTGTCATCAGAAACACAAACTGCTTACGACTAAACACAGTTAAAACCAAAAATGTCAACACAAACAAACACAATACCACAACCACAATAACACACACAGATCCAGACGAAAAAAACGTCCTCTGTGTGTTTACAAAAAGGCCGTGGGGCTGATGGCCCTGTGCTGACATCTGATACTCTCAATCGCCCTCCTGCTGTTGATGGTCTGAGGAGCTTCCACTCATTGTCTAATACAGACATACACCCACTCGTAGACACACAGAGAAACAGCCAAACATCTGCTGTTTTAACCCCTGCTGGTCGTGAGTGTGAGCATGGCGGGGGTGGGGGGCTGGGGGGGCAGGACTGAGCAACTTCCAACTGACCTGAGAGAGGGATTCTCATGATGGTGAAGCTGTAAACTCTGCAAGGAGACATTTGTTTTTATTTGAATTAATTCCAAAAATTGCCTTCATAGCACTATGCCACTCAACAACCCAAGAAACCATAGCTACAGTATAAATTGAGGCATGTTTCCAGGATAAACACACGCTTTGTGGTGTTGATGTGTGTGTTATGAAAACAGAGGCTAAGCGGTGACGTGAGAAAAAATTATGTTCATATCCCAGAGCAGACAGAGCAGGGGAGGGGCAGAGAAAGCCAACAGTCACACAGGGAGTCAGCAGGGAACTCTCAGGGGCCTCTAAGCCAATTGCTGAGCAGCATTGATTGAGGCAGCACTTTAAGGCCTCATCTACACAAGTAGTCCCTTAATACACTGGTCAGATGAAAGGAGCGTCTCCACCACAAACTATGAACAGATCTCCATTTGCTTCCATTATGCTTTCAGCTGGACAAATCTCTTTAGAGATGCTGATGGGACTAATGCAGAATATTACAAAATATATAGTCCAAACATGGGTCGAATTTTAATTTAAAAAAAAGTTTCCTTCGATCTATCCCATGCTTAAAGTCTGCTGCTGCTGAGATGGACAGGCACTGGACCTCTTTCCTCTGCCCTGATCAGTTGACCTGGGAACCAAGGTGAGTATTATGTCCTAAGTGCTGTGGCTGTGTTCAATCAGCACTTCCATCCCCCATTAAAGGGATTGCTGGTCCATAATGATTTATGAAGGGGAACGGAGAGAGAATCAATGTAGTGGAGGCCCTCAGATTAATGATTAAGCAAATAGCCCCACTTCAGATCCTATCAGGGGCTATCGAGGTGCTGCTAAGAGCACACCATGCTGTAGTAAGTTCAATTAACTGGCATAAGGTTGAGGCTACAATGCCTCCTCCTGCCTCCCACAAAGAAACACACAATCAAACAACCATCAAAATTCCATATTTACTGTTCTAAGAGGATTTTCTGTTCAGTCGATCTGCTCTGTCACAAAAAAAATGGTATGTCATTATGTTACAGGTACCAGCAAAAAAGTGTGCATATTGAAAAATGAAAAGGTCCTCCTAAAAGTCCTCCTGAAGTAAAATGTTGCCGTCTTTCCTCACTTTTGTTTAGGCAAAGTTCTTTTGTTGTGACTGCTTGTGCTTCAGACAACATCTCATTTGTTTTGGGCGACAATATTATTTTCTCCATAACTATTTTTTCAGTGGATTATGCTCTCAATCAACAAAATAAATTATTCTATCTCCATTATTTCTGAAGTTATCTCTCCCTTAACTTCTTTTGTAATATAATCAAGTTTGTGAAAAAAAAAAATTTCTAGTCACATAAGACAAAAATCAACACAGTTGTGACAAGGCCTTACTGAATGATTTTGTTTTAATGATGACAAATGAGTAACCAGTTATTTACATTGTTGAATTTTTATTTTCTGTCCAACTTACCAATCAATTGACTCATTGTTAAAGCTCTGTATTTGTAAAATGATTTTTTTTAAGAAAATCAAAATAAGGTACGCAAGGTAGCAGATGCTGCTTCAGTATCTATCTATCAGTAACTTCTAGTATGAAAGCATTTCAACCAATGCCCTGACCCAAATAGTTTTCTTTATCAAAGAGCCTCTTTATGCATTTTTTTTTAAGAGGAGCAGGTTCCTCACTGAGATTGTTTGAATAAGAGGACGATGCAGTTATCCATTAAAGAGGAGAAGGACAGAGAACAGAGGGAGAGAGGGGCCAGACACACAATACTGCTGCTGCTCAACACAACAGGCCATTCTTTGAGCTCGCGCCACAACACTCCACACAGCTGAGTCCCAGCCGCTATTCTCCTGCTGTTCCTCCTGCTCCCCTCCCCAGCTCTCCCCTTTCAATATGTGGGAGGAGAATGGGAAAGGGGGCTAAAAATGAATAGTGGGCATGCACATACAATCTGAAGCGTGATTAGCTGGAAATCTTGTAAAATTACACAAAAGACATCAGGACTTTAAAGAATTGTAAAGCAGTGTTTGCTGGGGAAAAATAGGAGGGGGGGTTAATTTAAGGAGTAAAGCTGAGAAGGGAGAGCTCACGCACAAGGAGAGGTGACTCAAGGAGGGAGAAGATGTGGCAGACAAACAGGCACTCACACACACACACACACATCTGCCATCATAACAGAGACATGGCACAACACATCACTACTCCTCAGTATCATACAACAAATCTGAATAGGCATTGATTCCCACAGTTTCTCCAAAAAATTCCACCTGCCTCTGTATTTCTGCCTCTGTGTGTGTACCTCTTTATTCTTTCCACCCACATCCCTTCAAATCTAATCCCAGAAGCCAGAGCATCACTCCCAGGAGAAGGAGTAAATGTCACAGAATTACCTCTACACCACTACTGCTGCTGCTGCTGCTTTCCTCTCTGCACGTTATTCCATGGAAATATTCACAAACATAAATCCAAGCAGGCTGAATTCTGCTCCCCCTCTTCCAGCCAAACCATCCATGGATCATCCAGTTGTCTGAGAGCGAGTGCTAGCTCCCAGCTTGTGAGCTCATTCAGGCAGGCGGCTAGTAGGCAGCTGCCGTTTTTCTTCAAAGCTCCACAAGCAGAGCAAATTAGAGGTCCAGCCCAGCTTAGAGGCTAAGCCATTGTGAGCTATTCACACTCCAGTTCCTGTCTGAGGCCAATGGCAGCAGCCCCCTGCATGCTCCCGCCCACTACCTCTCTCTCTCTCTCTCTCTCTCTCTCTCTCTCTCTCTCTCTCTCTCTGTCTCTCCCGCTTCTCTTGCTATCTTATCCATAAATATAGACACTTGACATTACCTAACACATGGTCCCTCCTGATAAACAGCCAGCTTCAGGCAGGTCTGTGACTGAGAAAACCTCTCCAGGGGTGAATGCTGGGTTAAGGAAGAGTGTGGAGGGCAGCAAGACAAGGATGAGGGCAAGGATGAAGATGGGAGGGGGTGCTGTATCCTACCGTGCAAATGATGCTTCTGTCATCAGCTTGGTTAGATATAAATGTGTAGATATGAATAATGTTTTTGGTCTTACATGAGTGATTGCAGAATTGGTTTCAGGCTGGATTTGGTTACAGTGCTTTAACCAGCTTGGAGCAGAGACCAGAGGTCTTGTTTAGGACCTCAGAGATTAAGAGCCCAATGGCACACCAAAGGAAAGCTTGCACATGGCAGTGCAGGCCTGTACCTGCATGGACATGGACTGCTGCCCAGGCAACCTGACCACAAACCCAGGAGCTGCCCTGAGGGCAGGGGACTGCAGTTTTCTGTTTGGATTCACATGGACACATGCCCTCATTGTACCTCAGCTGAAAGTTAAAACACACTAGCTTCACTGGTTGAAACAAAATGTGTTGAATGCTACACTTAACATCTTGATGTAACTGTTCGATATGTTACATAAATATAGTTGCATAAGTGATCTAACATTGTTTGATGTTCCTGTCAACATGACGCATGAGAATTTTCAGAAATCTTTGTTACTAGCTGGTATGCTAAGTTAGCAGAGTGACTCTTAAGACGAACATCTGTGACTGGGGAATAGCTGATTTGAGTTGGACATGCTTTTGTTGGATTAACATAGAGCTAAGCTCAGTTTGTTGCCTGCCAACAGAACATCCTTCTGTCAAATGGGAGAAGACTCTATACACTGAAAGCTCATTTCACTTCTGTTTATACAGAATTTACTGATGCTGTGCCTTTATTTTGCAGGTACTTAGATATCTGTAATATTGCCCCTCAGCTGTCTGATAGTTGTTCAACCTGTAATACAATTAAACTGCAGTATTTGTTTTGTTTGAAGGAATCTTTTTAAGTGGAGAAGATCAAAAGCACTCTGTGTATGTATGCAGGCTACACTAAATATGAAGCTAAAGCCAAGAGATTAGCCTAGTTTAGCATACTAGGAAAGTGCTAGGTAGGTTTTATCCAAATGTGAAGTAGTACCTACCAGCACGTTTAAAGTTCACTAGTTAACTAGTCACATCCTAGTTGTTTTCATCGATACAAAAACCAACCAGTAAAATTATTATTTACTTAAGTTTTACCGGTAGCAAACAGCTATCATGTGCTGGTTAGCTGACAGTTTAGTCCTACTTTCTGTCTCTAAGCTAAGCTAACCTCCTGGCCCCTTCCTTGATATTTTGCATACGAGAGCAGTCTTTATCATCTTGTCTCACGCTCAGCATGAAAGCAACTATGCTATTCTTACTACTAAGCTATTATGCAACTTTTTCTTTAGCAATTACCTATATTTACAAACAACAGTGATATGGTGAGAGGATGAGTAAAACATTTATGTTACATATGCCAGGTGCAAAACTGCCAAAAACGCAACTCTGCAATTCTGTCGACATAGTTAAACAAATAATTACCTTCACTGACTCCATTAGACATTGTCTACTGTAAAACCTGTCACCTTGTGGTAGATTGGAAGCTTTTGTTGAATACATAAGCAAAATAACAGAAACAACACAGATACCGTAAGCACCCACAGTTCAGTGAAGAAAGTTGAATTGTATACAATGTTATATCATTGTACTCACTCTTAAAGGCATTGGAAAAAACCAAGGACCACATAGTTGTGGGCCAGTTAGCTCACGGGTATGTGGGCTAGCAATGCGCTACACCACATCTAAGCCATCATGAGACACTCACACACAGAAGAGTTTGGTAAAAGATGACACAATCATAACAGAGAATCTTTGTTTAGTGCATTAGCACAGTTCATTTCCTTGACCTCTAAAACAGGGTTTTAATCATTCTCCATTGACAGCAACAAAAATAGATGCAATAGCTAGCTGTCAATCTGTGAATGTTTCGCAAAATTCACACCTGCTCTAATCAACAGTCCCAATTTCTGGTTCAGTTCCATGAGAACAGGAAACCCAGTTTGGCTGAAGTATCACTCTGAAGTATCACTCTGCAGGAAAGGACTGTGACCTAAACCATACAGAGAGAACTATATGGAGCATGCATGCAGTTGTACAACAAGATAGTGGCTCATTAATCAGGGACTGATCACTTTAAATTGACCTGAGTGACTCTGGGCTGATCCTGTCAACAATCTTCTCATCTTCTCTTCACAAGATCAAAGGCTGATTGTCTTACATGAGCTTCGAAGGAAGACTGAAAAAGGATTTTGAATGACAATAATATTATTGGGGTCTGCACTTCACCTAGTTTGCGTTGGGACTGATTTAGTTATTGTATGAACAGGTTCAAGGTAGTCTACGGTACATTTTGTTCTAAAGTCGGAGCAAAAACAGAAGTTGTGTTGTTGTAATGGTTCCTTCTGAATAATGTACCTTGAGATGCTTTTAAATGGGTCTAGAAGTGATTGTCAATAACAAAAACGACAGAGACCCCAGCCTCCAATGCCCCCTTCCACCTACTTGCCAATTACGCTACCACTGAAACAAGAAGAATATTTGAATATCTGTCTTTTTGGCCTGTATGTGATTTATTTTAATGGTGACAAATGATGCCTGGCTGTGCCTGCAGAATATGCTAAATGTGGCAATGAATACACTAACACATGCATTAAACATAAACATCACACACACACACAGGCCATGTAAACACACACACACAGTGTCTGCACCTGTCTTCATACATCATTACTATGCAAAAACACATATTTGCCCAGCTTCCTCAGCGTGCTTGGAAGCAATCGTTTTTACATCTCCCGTCGTTTCCAGAGCAAATTGTGTGTTAACACAGCAGATACTTGCTCCCATGCACAAAATATGATCCGTGTGTATGTGAAAAGCAGGCAAACAGAAGCTGGGGCCCACTCATCCGTTACAAGAATGAATGGCCATCATTAGCATGAGGCTCCCCGGCAGCACCCTGCAATGCAGCGACACACACAATGGCGAGTGCCACGCTTCCCCTTGCCGTTCCCCCAGAGAAGCCCTTTTGTTTGAGCAGCATCTGGACCTGACCTCCATGCATTTGAGGCTCATGACCCCCTCCTCTCTGCTCCCTCTCAGCTCCTCATCTCTTCTCCTCTCCTAACCTCCTCTTAAAAACCTGCTCTGCCTTTACAGAAACCCCCTCTCTTCCTCCTCCTCCTTCATCTCCTCTCCTCTCCTTCCCTGTACCCCGTCCGTTCTTCACACACAGATACCCCCTCTCCCTCCCTCTTTTAGCTGAGGAGAGCAGCCATCTCTTGCTCCTTGAAAAGAAGGTCTGTGTACTAGTGGGCCTTACACAAAGCCTGCAGGGTGAATTAGAAAACCAAAGAGGAAAAAGCACAAGGGCTACTGGCCATCTGTCCCTCTGGGTTGGACGTGCCTGCTCCGAGTGTGCCTGCCCCCCTCTTTCCCTCACATAATTCCCACCCCTACCCCCACCTTCCCTGATTCCCTTAGCCTATATACACAGCATCAACCACACACATACACACACACACACATAGACACTCTCTGCCATGCATACATCACAGGCATGGGATGGCGGATGGCAGTGAGAGTGGAAAAAGGGAAAAGAAGAGAATGAGGAGAGAATAAGAAGCTGCCACTTGCCTGGATGCAGAGCGAGCCTTGAGCCAGCAAATCAAGCTGTAATCCCTTTCTTTGTGTGAGCGGCAAAGAGAAATTTGTCTCCAACAATGATTTCCCCGAGATCGGCAGTAGAGTGGAAAACAAGGAAGCGAGGGAGTGAAGGACAGCGAGGTGGGGAGGGAAAAAGAGAGAGCAAGAGAGAGAGGAGGCGATGGAGGGTGAGAGCAGCAGAGGCAGGGAGACAGTGGGAGCAGCTAGAGTGTGACAGAGAGAGACAGAGGAAGGCAGCAGCCAGCGCTGAGCCACAGGGACGCTGACACTCACTGGAGGATTTGAAGTGAAGAGATGAGGACGACAGAGAAGAGAGCAGAGAAAGAGAGAGGGAGAGGGAGGGAGAGATCAGGTGGGGGGGGAGGGAGGACTGGTTCACTCTGTGGCTCAAACGCTGGGATAACGCCGAGATACGAGATAACCCTCATCCCCAAGCAGCAGCTGTAGACGTGAGAGGGAAATGAATCCCACGAGAGAGCGACTTCTCTATCAATTGTGACATTTGCTGCACATGATAACAATGGCCATCTGTAGCAGCGGTGTGATGAAGGAGAGGGGAGGAGGTCGGGTTGACGGGGGGGGGGGGGGTTGTGTTCTTCATATAAACACTCATGCCCGAAAGAGAAAAAAAACACCTCAGCCAGTGGTGGAGGGGAAAGGCACCTGTTCGAGTCAAGCACAGGGAGCAACACATGTGCTCAGGAGAGGGGGAGGAGACATGAGGGACAGGAAGACAAAGAAACAGAGGGCTGAGAAGTGTGGCTTTTATTTGACTCCTTTTGTCATTCTGCCTTGTCATGCCAAGGAAATATTTGCATGTGTGAAAGAGAGAGAGAGACAATAAACAGGAGGTGGCAGCGATAGTAGGTCAGCAAACGAGGCAGAGAGGGAGGAACAGGAAGAAAGAAAGACAGAGGAGAGGTAAACACTGTAAACATTTCCATTTTATAATTAACCAACACTGTTGGGGAAGTTTTTGCCCTTTTTATTAGTCATTATCATAAAAAAAAAAAAATCAAAGTCAAAACACAGGGACATCTTCCCTTTTAAATAAAAGGATAAGTCTGGTAATATTTCACGTTTTTACTGTCAAAAACAACTCACAAGTGTTGTCTGTGTGGTCAAATCCTGTATCTTATCTTACCCCAAATACACATCAGTGAGCCCCAGTGTTTCACTGATTGCTCCTTTATCAACATGAACGAGGGCCCTGAAGTTTATTTTAAGTCAATCCCAAATATGACGTGTCGCTGCTGCACTTACTTACTGAAGCACACCAAATCCATGTCTCAAAATAACCCCTGACAAACTTATTTACTCCTGAGTTTGCAGAGCAACTTTACATTTGTGACCTTTATTCTTTACAGGATTCCTGTTAGCTACTACAAATTGTGCAGAATCAATCAATGAAATAATTCCACACAAAACTATTTACCTACCCACAAACAGTAGTAATCTACAATGGAAACATTCACAGAAAGGTGTTAAAAGCACAGAAGCATGTCTTCTTCTTCGCCTACACCTTCATCTTCTTCTTTTATCTACGACAGTTTATTTAATATTTGTATTCTTAAAACAAACTCTTTACTTGATCCCTCTGATATCTTTAGGAAGTGTGTTTAAGACAAAAATCATAGATTTATTCATGGTCAAGCTACTGCCAGCAGCCCATTTCTGTCAATGAGAGAACCAGCAAAAACTTGTTTTTCATAAAATAAAATAGGTATTATGTCTACAGTATGTAGAAGCATAAACGAATACCAGAAGAAAGACATAAAAAATTATCCACCGCAGTTATCTAAGACCTGGATGCTTTTCAGCACCACTTGACCAGGTGTGTCAGAACAGGTGACCTGACAACATCAAACCAAATAATCAGTGTTGTCTGACTGAGACAATAGATGATCTAATTAAACACCCAGTAATTTGATTTTAGAACCTGATGAACTGATATCAAGTCATCTGACACATTGAGGACAGAAGCATTAACATTCCTACTCCCCAAAACAAACACAAATGAGTCTGCATTATACCTTTTATATGACCTCTTGGCCTGTCTTGTGTAGAAACAGGGTGCCACAGAGTATTGAAGTCAAAAAGTGACTGAGAAATGAACACATGTTGGCTTTGGTCTTTTTATAGAATTTGTTTTCAATAAGAAAATTACGGATTAACTCCAGGACGATTTATCACAATACAGTGAAGGGAGTCTATTCTGTGTCCATGAAGCTTTATTAAAAGACAATGGACTCTTTCATTCAGAGATACAACCTGGAAAAAGTTAATTATTTCCAATAAATGAGAAATCGCTGCCACTTGTTCTGCATGATGCGATGCAGTGACTATGTGTCTGAAACACACTGTCTTGCTTTATGCTTTTTGTCAAATATTGTGCTACAGGTACAAGTCCTGCACTGGCAGTTTGCTTGAAGGTAAAGGTTCCTTGGCAATGAATTAAATGTAATGTTATCTTTCATTATGACTAATATTTAGAGTAAGGGAAAGAAAAGATTGTGATGCTTCATCACAGGTTGTTTAATTATAGATCGTGAGCAAGAATGTTTGCTCTTGGATTTGTCTCACGTGAAGGACTCTTAGAGGCATGAGGAAATGAATGTTTCATTATTTTAGTTATATTCAGGATTTACTCATTTTAAGGATTTTAGAGGTCTTTAGAGATCAAAGTATCCAGTATGTAATTTTTGAGTAGTTATGTACATTTTAGGGAATCTTAGAGGCATCAGGAGGTTTTTATGTAGTCTTTTCTTTTTAATTTTTTAATGCAGTTTTAATGTTTAATGTTTGTCCTCTGTACACAGAGGCCTTTCCATCATCCTGTGATCTTTTGAAAGAGCCCAACATGTTCATCACATAATCAGGCACGAATCTATTTTCAATATATCAGAACATCATAATCCCAGGCAGAGCACCGGGGGAGGCTCAGAGAGGAGGATTTACCGGTCACATGGCTGAGCGCAAGAGTAGGACAGACAGCCAGAGAGAGAGAGAGACAGAGTGAAAAAGCAAAGAACAAGAGAGACAAAAAATACATTAATCTAGAACCCGCGTTTCATTAGAAAGAACCGCATGCAAACACATGCAAACAAACACAGCCAAGCCCCAGTCTATGGAAACAAAGGGGAGTGGAGTTTGATGGGAATGAGCCGTTTCTTGGTAGATTTAATCCCGTCTATGCTTATGTGTGATAAAGCAATTTCTCAGTGCTGAAGCACACACACAAACACAAACATACACACACCAATATTAAGCAAAAGGTTTTTAGAACACAAACATTACATGAGTACAGAAGGAAAATGAGCTGAGTAGAGCTGGACTGTGTCACCCAACTGCACATCCAGCTGTTTTTGACGTAACAAAGCCCAGCTGTGGAGTCTGGCTGGTGCTGGGTGTTTTGCTCGAGTCACGCTTCTTGAGTATTTCACAGCTATGTGAGACAGCTGCAAAAATGGTGCTCTGGCGCAGTCAGAGTGGTTCTAATGGGCAGTAATAGGAAAAAAAACCTACACATGATAATGAATGTGTCTGTTTGTTTCTTAATTTATTTGTTAGTGGCAGAGCTGATGAGTACTTCGAATGACGAAAGTGAAATAATGTATGGGTGAGTGAGAGGAAGGAATGAGATCAATAGATGAAAGAAAGGAGAAAGTCACCCAAAAAGTGGGTCATTAGGGTAAAGCTGAAAAAATGATGCTAAAGATGTCCTGGTTTAAGCATCCCCCATTACATTATTATCATTAATATTTTTACTCACAAGGCACAGCATGGCGATACAGATTGGCTCGGATAATCTTCTGCAGCTCGTGGTCAGGGGAAGATTTCTGAAACCTCAAGCTAAGGTAATGCTTCAGGTCCTTGTTGAGCTTGTGACCTGGAAACAGCAGACAGACAAAAACTCAAGTAAACAAACCTTGACATCACAAAACTAGGGCCGTTCTTGGCTGTTTACTTGTTGTCATTTGACCAAAAGTAAGGCTGTGAAAGGCCATGACATTTCCATTTCTGACATGCTCCTAGATACCAAAACAGCCCTGGCCCTGTTTACCATCCTTACTCCTTACATAAAAAAACAGTCTTCCTCCAGTCAATAAATTTAGTGTTTATACATTAACACAAAATATTTTAAAAATGCAAATTTGAGCATATATTATATTCTTTTAAAAACATGTGAAGCAACAGGACTGAGAGTTTACTGTCATACTACAGTGGCAGCTCTGTGCAGCTGAACTTATGCACAGTGGACTAAATGCTAACATCAGCATGCTAACATTCTCACAGTAATTTGAGTCACAGGGAATAGGAGTTGGGTATAAGCCTTCCATTGGCCGACTGTCTCAGTCGGCATTTTCCTCTCTTCCTGTTACAACTTTGAGATCAAGATCAAGATTTAAGATGCTTTAGTGTCAATTCTGCAGTTATGTCCCAGACATACAGAAAATTGAAAAATCATTGTCTCTCTGACTCACCCACAGTACAGGAAGAGTATATCAGAAAACACAAGCAACAGAATTTAATAAAAGTAAAAATATAAAAATATTATAGTACAACAGGTATCTATTTTGCAAAGGCACCGTTGGTGCATCCTGGGTTTGCAGCACCCTTAATGATTGTAATTGGTTTAAAGAAACACAAACTAGGAGTTTTTCCCCTATTCCAAAATGATAACCACTTGAGCCAGATCTTTCTCCAGCGCATGCAGATTGCTAACGTAGTGTGAAGAGAGGTGTGGCTAAGCGAG
>JAQLOL010000002.1:18898451-18917827 GCA_029783665.1 Naso thynnoides | reverse complement strand
AAAAACAACCACAGCTGAAACAAAGTGCCGTACATAAATAATCATAAAAACATAAAATAAACAATAAAAACAATGAATTAAGAAAAACAATAAAAACAAGAGCAAAGTCTCATGCTGGGTCGAAAGCCAAGAAATAAAAATGGGTTTTAAGACTAGTTTTAAATGTGAATAATAGCATACAGAAGCAAATGCCAGAATGCAGATGATTGAAGGATGGAATAGATGCTTAATGATGATTCATAAATGACGATTTTCATAAATAAAGTCTGTTAGAGAAAGAGTTGAAGGTTTGATATGAAATGATTATACGTGTGTATGTGATGTACGTGTCTGAATTCACAGATGGCCTTCAGAGGACTGAGCTAAGATAGAGAGAGTCTGCACATCCTCCCTATAAAAGACGGTCCAGCCTCACACAGAACTAAACTGATTTAAGTGGGACTTTTCCAAGTTTTTAACGGGGAGGTTTGTATTTTAGAAACCCTGCAATGGTTTCCATGCTTGTCACTGATAATGTAACTGGCATGGTGGAGTGAAGGAGGACTGATTCTCTTCATGAACTTCCTTCACAAACACAGATTTACTCCCCATTCACAGCTGAAGCATTCCTTAAGCTACGTCACTGCAAACACGTCAGCTCAACATTACATACTGAATGAGTGCTGGTGTAAAGGCACAGACAATGGACATTTTTCACTCTTTTCTGACTCTTTCCGACAAAAAAAAACCAAAAAAAAAAACACAACATAGATCAGTACATGGTTAAATACAGTTATATGGCCACAGTTGACTGGATGAATGCCTCTGCTGGATTATTAAATTCACATCACTGATGGTTGTTCCTTGTTTCTCGGCTGCACTCCATTCCAACCTCATTGTTACAACACCTGAGGCAAAGTCTGATTTACACAGCCATTTGTTCAAGCTTAAATGGCACAAGCTGCCACTGCTCTGTCACTGGTATGCTGCCATTGTTGGCAATGTCAGTGAGACACTTCATCATGACCAAACTAAAATTCCAGTGTATAAACCTCATAAAGCAAACAAAACACATGCAAACAAGACTATTCCAACAGTTCATTTGAATATATTCACATCAGAGTGTCCTAAATTCTCTGCCTGTGTCACTGTTTGTGCTTGATTTGGTTGAACATATGAAAAGATAAGAACATAAGAAACATCTGAGATCCCTCGCTGCTGCCTAACACACAGAGGGGCGGTGGATCTGGAAGGAAAAGTAGAGGGTACAGAGAAAAGGAGGAGAGACAGTTGCAGGATTCATGCCACAAGCCACTGACAAGCCTTTCAGGGATGTACTTATTCAGTCGGTTGCACTTAATCAAGACTGACAAATCTTCATGCTTAAGAAAATATAAGGGCCTTGCATTCTGGGACAAGCACATCACAGAAGAGATCTGTGTCTACAAAGCCCTCACATCTTGTGGATATATGTAAGCCTTCTTAACCATGCACAAAGACCAGAGACACAATTTCAGCGACACAACTTAGTGCAGTCTTTACATAATGGAGTCAGTTTTAAAGAAAAAGAATAAAGCGTACACTTAGTTCCTGCTAAGTGATCACCTTTTATATGTACTGTGTTGGTTTAATTTGTGCGTTGACTTCTGTAGTCGTTTTTAAAATTTTAATTGCAGTTTTAGTTATTTTTCTTTAGGAGGTAAGATTTTTTTTTTGCTTGACTTTTGCTTGAGTGATAATATGATATTTCATTCAGTGTTTTCCAAACTTAAGGTCAGGACTGAAAATGGGTTGCGGACACATGTTTAAGATCATGGGCAGAATTTGATTTTTTAATTAAAATAGAAAGAGCTTTCTTTTTGCTTCACTATTATGAGGTGGCAAGAAACTCATTATTTCACTAAGAAAATCTGATTATTGCTGTCATGTATTTAAAATGAATTAAAATTAAAAAATACATTTCACATCAATTAAATGCATTATCTGTTGTTTTCTTCCAGTGGTTTATGAATGTAGATGTTATGTCAATTCATGATTTATTTGAATATCGGGAGGATCTACTCACTGCTTTGCATTTCCACAGTCTGCTTTTTGTCATCACAACATCTGGATGCATGAAAGAGGAACAGCTAATACTAGTTAGCACCCTTCCTTTGTATAATATGGGCAAAACACAACATTAAGTCTGCTTCCATGATCAGTTTAACTTTCTGCATTAAAAACCTGACAGAAATGTTGATATGTCGATTCAAAAAGACAAGGCAAAATTTCACAAGAAAGTTGTCTGGAGTTGTTTGCGTATTTCTAAAATTAAAACAGAAACAGATTAGCTATTTGAATAAATGTTGGCGCACATGAAGCTTGCGATATATGAAAATCTCTGAAGAGACAAAAACTGCCAGCAGAAGAAAACAGCAGATATGTGTGATGAGGAGACTCATTAAGGCCATATTTGCATCACGTTTCCTATGTTGTTTCGTAAGTGTTGAGCTTTGACTGGAACTTTTTATTGCGTCATCTCATTGCAGTCTCTTCTCCAAGTGAGTCTTAAGTAAGAAAACTTCAAAATTAACTCTGAGTAACACGAATTTCATTTCCTTTCTTTGTCGACAAGTTTGTTAAACTGCACTAATTGGGTTTTTGTCTTGCAATGAGGCCATAGTGCAGGCTCAGCAAACAGCAACCCAGCAGTTTTTCAGACGCTGAGTTTTGCTCAAGGACACTTCAACAGGAGAGATGCTTCTGTCCTGAAGGTTTGACTGATTAAATAGATAGTCTTCCTGATCACTGCACCACCCTGTCGCCTGCAAGTGAGCAGCATGACTGAAAAAAGCAGGACTTGAGAGGACTGAAACATGGACAAAATGGAGATTTGTATAAAAGTCAAGATATTTAATCAGGGTGTACCAGTGAACGCCTGGCCCCACTTCTCAGGAATGCCTGGCATTCGGAGTCTGATTCCCTCTGGCTGGGCTTAAGGGGAGGCGGAATATACAGTGACCAAGGGCTGTCAGATCAGACACACACCCAGCCAAACCCACCCATGATCAGGGCGCCATAAACCACCAGGTCTTTAAGCTGCTGGAGGGGTTTGTGGTCCTCTGAACAGCAGAAACGAAATGCTAAGAATAATGTTCAAGCTGTAAAACAGAGTAAATAGAACTCAGTGGTGTATGTGTATCAATGTGTATCACTCCAATAACTTAACATGTCCTGATGCACAGTTTTTGCACTTTCATAGGTATGACATCAGTAAAAAAAAAGTCAGAATAGGAGAAACTGATGACAAAAACCTTTCACCTGTGAGCTCAGCTGATGATGAAAGATAAGAGGGTCAAAGTCAAATATGTCTGAAAGTCCTCTCTCTTTGCACTTAAACCCTAAAATTACTCCACAAAATAAATCTATTCATCATTCAGCTAGGCCTTTGCAAACACAGTACATTTATTATTAGTATAACTTTAAATTGAGCACCTCTCACAGAAGAAGAGAGAGAAAAATATGTTGCATACTCACAAAGAGTGTTTGCATTCAGTGTGGACTTTGTGAGTGTGTATTTTTGTTTGAATAAGCCAGAGGTTTAAAAACCTGTGGGGAGAGTTAAAGGTGATGCACAAAGAGAGAGATATAAAGCAAGGTCTCTATACATGATGAAAAATATTTCATATTAACAACCTTTTTCCAACGAAACTTAAATAAAACAAGAATTGTGATAAAATCTGTCAACTTCGCAATTAAATCAAAGTCACTTAACAAACATTTATTTTCACACAAAGTTTTCCTTAATAACAAATATAATCCCCGGGTGCGTGTCGGCTGCTCACCACTCTTGCTCTTACCCAGGACGGATGGGTCAAATGTGGAGGACAAACTTAACAGTGTACTTATGTGTTTGTGACAAAAAATAAAGACAGGGTTCATCCATGCATACATTTTTAAACCTTTACCGACAAATAACTAGACTGCAATGTCTTTGGCCTTTGTTGACTAAACTATAAATATATCCTTCCATCCTTTATCTGTAGTCACTTACTCTAGGCTGGAGCCAATCCCAGCTTAAACTAGCAAAACACAAAACTAAACTTGACTAAAACTATTACAAATTTTCAACAAAAGACTGACACTGAAACCAGGAACCAAAATGAGCACAGATTGTAATGCATCATTATACATTTGGTGACCAGTTAACACGCTCTTTCACATTTCTTTCAGTCCTTCTCAATTTGAATTATTTACAGAACTAAATAAAAACACAGACACAAAACCACAGAGTGTAATATTCCACGTCTCTCTCCACAGGAATGCACAGACTCCATTCAGGTGGTTTTCTCTCTGCATTCCTCAGTCTGAGCGACACACCTGTGGGGCGGCAGTCAACCACAGCCGCGACCTGCCTACCTGCACACACTGATAGAGTTTCCACCTCCAGCACTGAGCTGATGTGGCCTCCTGTAATCTGACCCTCAGCTCTTTGGAGAGGAAAGGAGGGAGAGATCTGATCCGTCCCAGCAGCCTGTCACCTGGTCAGGGACAGCTTGGATCGACATCCCCAGTCAGTTCGGCATGGGAGCCCAATAAACTGTGAGGCACAATGGAGGTCTTGTGAGCTGTCCAGATAAAACTCCCTCTCCTCTAATTACTGACAAGAGTATCTGCTGACTTGCACAAGAATCTAACGACGAAAGCCACAAAGCCGACTAAGGATTTCCTTCATGTGTGCATTTGGGGTGCTGCAGCAACGAAATGTTTCCACAGAGTTTTGAATAATTAGAAAACAGTTTGTGGATATTAAAATTTTCCCATGGTGAAAGTCCAGGTATGATCATATGTCAAACAAATGCCTTTTCTGCAAACACGAAGCAGCGTCAGTGCTGAGCTCTCGTCCCCGGGGTCGAGACTTCAGCCGCAGAGGTCAAGCGTTCACTGGACAGCCACTAATGGACATACAGTACAGCAGAAAAGCAATGATGCTACACTGAAACTAAACCGTGGTTATATAACACAGTTAATGATTTCCCTAGAGAGAAGTGAGCTTTGTCAAATATTGTGTGTGTGTTTGAGCGAGGGAGAAAACGTGACCATGTAGAAAGAGACATTTAAGGTGAAACACACAAAAGCCTCTGATTCAAAATTAGCAGAAACATCATATCATGGGATTTATCAGGTAGAATCGCATTAGCAATCTTATCATGTTGTCTGTTTTTCATGTTCGTTACGATTAGTTTGCAGCCAAAATCCTTTCTGTATTGGAATAACAGTACAAAACATTGTGTAACACCGTAATTATGTAGCCTAAAGTCACAGCATCAGTTAGCTGCTCTGTCCAGAGCTTACCCGTCCTGTCATATTGAGCAACTTTCTCAAATGTCTTTGAGTCTTTTATTCTGACCTTGTGGCCTCTGGCTGCATGTTTGTGACTGAAGCACTGTTTCATCTGGTTCCTTCTACAGTGGTTAAAAGTATTCAACGTGTTGCCATCTGACATGCAAACCTCGTCTGCGTAGTCTCTGCAAGTATCTACTGTTTGCCAAGTGTTAGTTTCCGAAAATCAAATCTTCCTCCATGTTATCATCCATGCTACCACAATGCAAACCATCAGCAGCTTGGCTTGCACTGGAAAACAGTGTGATTTACAAGTCCAGTGTGTGGGATTGAATGGTATCCAGCAGTGAATTGCAAACTACATGTGACTGAATAACCCTTTTGCTCATCTGCCCTTAATGTGTGTAGGAGAACCCAGCTGCAAAACTTGCAAAATACACAAAAGGCCCTCTTTAAAGCCAGTGTTTGGTTTGTCCATTGTGAGCTCCTGTAGAAATATGGCAGTGCAACATGGCTGACTTTGTGAAAGAGGACCTGCTCTCTCAGCTGATATAAAAGGCTCATTCTAAGGTAATGAAAACACAACAAGTATTATTTTCAGGTGATTATACACTAATGAAAATATACTTTTTTAATATTAGGTTTAATTTCTGTCATGTTCTACACACAGATCCTGCAAATCCTTCACACTGGATCTTTATGAGTTACCTGAGAAAATAACTTTGGAGACGTGTATAAACCATAAAACTACATGTGCGCTACAGCATACCAATTCTCTTTCTGCCAAGGTAGATCACTGAGACATTGTCAGGCAGCAGGGAGGGATCTCATCATCATATCACACAGGCCTATTTAAAAAACAAAGGAGAGAGATCTAAGTCTTCAGTCATATCACAGAACATCCTGATTTGGCCCCGGATGAAAAACAACTAAAAAACACACACAATACACTGGAGACTCAGAGAAGAAACAAAATCTAAGTTTGAGTCAGTGGCTGCATCGCTCTCCTTTTAGCTGTCTCTCAGACAGATGCAGGAGCAGCAGACCGTGGGCAATGGGTCAGACTCATCTGACACTCAGGGAGCACTTCTAGAAATAACCCCAGCTGCCCATGAGTGGTGTCCCACTCTCACAGACAATGCAGCCCTTTGTTAATATAAACAAACACTTCTTCACAGAAAGGAGTGGAGCTGCAGGAGCATCAATTAGATGTTTCAGTGAATTTTCAAACATAGATAAAGCAAGCAAAGCTGCACATTCTGAGTTCCAGCTTCTTAAATGTTAATTATCTGCTTCTCTTGGTGATATATATCAGTAAAGTGAATATCTTTGGGTTTGGGACTGTTGGAATGGATAAAACAAGATATTTGAAGATGTTATCTTGGGCTCTGAAAAACCGTGATAGGAATTTCTGAGGTGTTTATGGATAGTTCATAGACCTATGTATGGATAGATGGGAAAACAAAGAAAATAATTATCTAAGGCCCTTGAAAGAAGTGAAATGTGGATCTGCAGATGGGAATGCTGCTGCCATGAAGAAGAATAAGGTGTCACATGAGGTGACTGTGGTCCTACGCAGAGAAAGTAAGGTATCAAAAGTTGAAAAAAATCAGCTCCATTCACATGTCACAGATGTAAACTGGCAGCAGACAGTGCGTGCAGTTAAGTGTTAGTGTAGATGAAGCTCTCGAGCTGCTGTCACTGTAAGTGGCCTAATCTGTGACCCGCAGGTCTGACCCACAGTGGCTTTAGCAAAGTTAGACAAATGAGGTTAGGGGGACTGTCAGGGCAGCTTCACGTCAAAGTGAAAACTCCAGGCTGTTGTGGAGAGAAGATGAGCAGCGTGCAGCACCACTGATCTGCCCCACTTCACACGCATCACCATTTTGTTGTGTGCATAATGCTGAGCCACATGGCAATTATTAAAAAAATAAATTAAAAACAAAACTTCCCCTGGGATTTCTCAACTCTTTTTGTGTGTGAGTGTTAATCTCTCTCACAAACACTCATGCTGTGCTGGTTTTCATCAGTTTTGTCATATTCCTCTTACCTTGACGCACAGTTTTCAACCTCACTGGACCTTTGCAGCACTTAATCACTGCCAAAATGTCATACAGGGGTAATCCAGACACAGGAAGCCCCTCAACATCCAGGAGCAGCTCCCCCTCGCAGAGTTTGCCCTCCTGATAAACCACAGCATCCTCTTTAACTTGTCCGATGTACGGGAACTCTCCATTCTCAGCTCCGCCGCGCAGTTCCACGTTCAGCTCTCCGCGCGCGTCACGGATCACCGCGCAGTCATTCACTTTGGTGATCCAGTGGTTCTTCTTCTGAATGACTTTTGACATGATGACTCAGGCCCAAACCAAAGGCGTTAGTTCCGCGCAGTGTACTGAACAGCCCACGCATAGCACAGAGATCGTCCCAACAGATGGAAAACTTCAGGTTGTCTGGATGTCGCTCCAAGTTGTAACATTTTCACCCTCCTCCTGAGCCAAGCCATGCTGCTCCCCCGCGCATGTAGAGATCTCAAGGGCTCACAGTTCGGATTGTTTTTGCTTCTGTTGCATCTTTGACAACAACACGCTGAGTCCTTGCTGTGGGATCTAATCCGCTCCCTGATTGTCCGCTTTACGGCTAAACTCTCCTTCTAATTAATCTCCCCCCGCCACCCGCTCTGTCGATTATTTTCTTTCTTTTTATTTAACTTTCCGGAAATAAAAAAAACTGTTAACTGTCCCGTGAGCAGGTTGGCCTGTTCACTTAACACCGGCGGCGCCTTTAAGCAGGTAATACAAGTTCATCCTATCTGCTCCTGCTCCGTTGATGAAGAAGTAGTGGAGGGGGCGCATGCGTCCAGCTGCTACTCCACGAGGGAAAATCCTTCCCAACCCCACACCTACCGGGTCCTAATGCTCCTCCTCGTCCGCGCGCCGGCCCGCACGCGTTTCCACAGATTATTGCAGCGATCTGCAAATCTAATCCCCCAGGAGCTGCAGTTTTAGTCCTTATTAATGAATAATAGAAGCGCACCACAGAGATCCGCCAGTCTGAAATCAGCAGGGCTGCAGATTTATTAAGGTTGTTGGTTCAAACTCCAAGCAGCAGCCGTGCACGCAGAGCCATAAACGCAGGAGTAAACTTTAACAAGCCTCGGGTGTGCTTCTTTTATTGGAAAGGTGACATAAGTAGTTTACAGCAAGTATTTCAGGACTATGCAATTTCAAACTGATTTTTTTTACTGCACTCACATTGACTAAAATATATTTTTTTTACACAAGTAAAGAAAATGATACATTGAGTGATATTTGTTTTACATTTATTAAGATTTAAATGTAACTGTTGGTATGCCTATAGTCATAGTCAGGGGTGGATTTGAATTTGGGTCCTCAGGCCAAGTCCAGCACGAGTCCTCCCACTTCTTTATTATGCCCCTTTCTCTGATGTTGGTATTAGTCCAAAAATACTATCAGCAAAATGTACTTCAACTTACTTAAGTCTTTTCAGTTGGTTACTTTAACTTCTTGATTTTAAAAGGGAAAATTTCATCATAATATTGCATCATATCGTGTTTGATGATCATGTAGTTTGTGCATAGATTTAAAGGGATTGTTCACCCAAAAATGAAAATTCAGTATTTATCTACTCACCCTCATGCCGATGGAAAGCCTTGTGAAGTTTTGGAGTCCACAAAACACTGCCAGAGTTTCACAGGAGGGAGGCGTCAATCTGATATCCCACATAATTGAAGCTTATGGTGACCAGGGTTCAAATGTCCAAAAGTTTATCATGAAACCAAAAAATATCCCCAAACTGCTCGTCTGTAGTAATCCAAGTGTCCTGAAGCCCCAGAATGACAATTTGTTTCGAAAAACATCACTGGTGCCATGTTTTTAGCCTCATTGTTGCCTGTAGCAGTTAGCTCCTACTGCGGGAGCCGCGTTCACGTATGTGCATTCGTGTGAGACCCCAACAAGAGCTCGCAGGATCTGTTTACCTGTGTTTATATGTTACCTAGCAATTCCACCTACACTGTGAGAGACTTCTGGAGTTAGTAGCAGTGAACCAGTGCCTTTTTGACTTTATATTACATTTTTTGCATTTTTTTCTGTATTAGATCAACCATTGCAGCTTCTTCCAAAAGCGTAGATTTATAAAACAATGGTTCGAGCGTGTGCTTTTCGTGGATGCCTCAACCAAGAGAAGCGTTTTTTGTAGAGGTAACTTTCCATCAAACTATCAATGAATGGACCTGAAAGACTACAGCTGTGGCTACTCGCTCTACATCTGGACCCAAACTCCTCCATTAAATCAGTACATTCACTACAGGTATGTAGTGACCATTTTTCACTGGCAGATTATCGTCTACAACTGCAATGAAGAACAGACAAACGTTTAACGTCATTGAACTCCACAGCTGGGACGACACCACAACCAAGGGCAGGGGTATGTACTTCATAGATCTTTTGTATCTTTATTTATTGAAACATTTTTTAAAAAATGCCATGGGATAACTTAGCTTTGTTCTCACCGCAGCAAAGTGGGAAATAGTACGCGCATACATGAACGTGGTTCCCACAGTAGGAGCTAGCAGCTACAGACACTCGTTCACTGCTACTAACTCCAGAAGTCTCTTGCAGTGTAGGGGGAAGTACTAGGTAGCACGTAAACACAGGTAAACAGATCCTGCGAGCTCTCGTTGGAGTCTCACACGAATGCACTTACGTGAACGCGGCTCCCGCAGTAGGAGCTAATGGCTACAGGCTACAATGAGGCTAAAAACATGGCACCAGTGACGTTTTTCAAAACAAATTGTCATTCCGGGGCTTCAGGACACTTGGATTACTACAGACGAGCAGTTTGGGGATATTTTGTGATTTCATGATAAACTTTTGGACATTTGAATCCTGGTCACCATAAGCTTCAATTATGTGGGATATCAGAGCAACGCCTCCTTCCCATGACACTCTGGCAGTGTTTTGTGGACTCCAAAACTCTACCTAGCTTTCCATCAGCATCGGCATGAGGGTGAGTAGATAATGATTGAATTTTCATTTTTGGGTGAACTATTTCTTTAATGTTACAAAACAAACTTAGCTGCAAATAAATGTTGCAAAATGAAAATTACAAAAATTTGTCTTTGTTGTAAAATGCAAATTTTTAAGTACAGTGCAAAAAAAATTCCAATTGCGCATCAGAACTTGAGTAAATGCAGTCACTTAAATAGAAAACAAATAAACAATGATAAAATATGATGCATTAATATAGATAAAAGTACTCAGCTGTTCTAGTAGAGGGAATTTCATGGGAATGTTTGTTTTTGGTTGACGTATTAACTGGTCATCTTTTCTGGGACTGAATTTAATCATAAAGTAATCTATTTATTTGGAAGCTTATAAGAAAAACCTTTAATCAATTCAAACTCCTACCATGCTCCTATAATTCTCTTGTTGCTGAAGCAGAATGTGTGATTAATGTGAAGACATCGCCCAAAGTGACTCAGATAGATGGAGAGCTGCATCCTTTGACATACGAGCCTCACTGTCACAAAAGGTTAAAGGCGCACACCACCCTGTCATAAAAATGTAGTCTTGTTTTGGCAAACCCAGACAAGTTTGAGGTTATTACTGTTTGATTTAGTGCCAAAAAAGTTGACATTTTGCAGATCGAACCACTTTTCTACTCACAGACCTAAAAAGAAGCCGACCCAATTTGACTTTAGTCAGTGAAAGGAGCCTTTGTCAGTGTCCGATACTAACATTACCTACAGTGATGCCAATATCTGGGGCGTCTGCAGTTTGGAATGAGCGAGGAGGGATCAGGTGAGAAACACATGCCTCTGCAGGGGAAAGACAGGCTCCCTGTGTTTCCTGTTCACATAAAATAACTCTCACTCCAGCACAGGCTCTGAGGGCAGTGGCCTGGATAGCAGTGCATGAAAGGCAGCTTTCCATGTAATTTCATCTTAGTGTTGAGTTCCAGAATAACCCAAGATGACTCTGATGTGCTGCTTTTACCTCTCCTGCTTTTCAAGATATTCATCTTTAACAGCGAAAATATGACGGTTTTAATCATGTGGTCTATACTGACTTGATTTACATGTATCTATTTTGCAACCACGACATGATGACACTGCAAAGTGGGCTCTGTGCTGCCAGTCACACATCACATGACATTCTCCATAGGTAGAACTTAAACAGCTGCAAGCTGGCAAACCTGACACACATCCAGGGCACCAATGTGCTCCAACTGGTGAGGGAAATACTGTTTGCAACATGCAGCACTGTGATCAAATCACAATAAAAGCTTCACCTGAATGTCGCCTTAGTCCCAGTCACTTGTAGACCTGGTGCTGAATCTCTGCAACCTGCAGGAGAGTTTATTGGAGGAACAGCTACATGGGCTTTCATCAGGCATTCTCAACAATAAAACACTGATGCCACAGGCTGTAACAACCAAACTGTCAGTCTGACACTGCACTTTAATACCTTACAAAAATAGATTTAAATAGAACATGAACCACAATTTTATATCAACTTCATACTTTGATTTGGACAGAGATATTTAAACAAATGCACAACATGCACAAGTTAATATACTCAGAGAATCACAGAAACTTGAGTCTCCAACTAAGTCTGAGTGTAGTGTTTTTTCTACAAATAGAAAGTGAACTGTAACACTTGCATAGTCATTTGTTAAGACAAATTAGAAAAGCCTGACTTCGAGCGGTATACAAAGGTCAGCCTCTGTCAACAGCTGGTGAAATAATAAATGCAATTCCTCAAAAATTGTGTAATAGAGCCCATGTTTAGTTTTATGACCGACAGTAATTGGCTGTCCAAAGCTCGAGAACGCCATGAGTCCACAATCAATACACAGAGATGAAACATTAACCAGCAAGTCAAACATTGATCGATCTGCTGTGCCGGTCAGAGAATAAAAGAAGTTGGATCAAAGCCCTCGCTGGTGACAACAAAGACACCATGCTGTTGTTTCTTTGATCACATCCAAATATTTTCTTACCTGTAGAGATTTATTTGGCTTCATGATCGTTCAAACATTCAATTTAATTTTTTTTTTTTTTTTGTGGGACTCTATGAATCTGGTCCTTGCTCCATGAATGTGGAGTGCAGACTAAATCACCCACTTGTCCGGTACAATAAATATTTAATTTCATGCTGTACAAATGACAAAAAGAGTTTAAAATTCTTGAACTACTCTGTCAGACAACTTGGAGTTTAGAGTAAGGATATAATGCCTACCTAAAATAATTGTTGCCGAGTTCGACATAATATTAATCTTTACTTGAGAAAAAAGACCACCAGTTGTTACATTTTGTAGCATATTTTACTCCTGTTATTAAATCATATAACACTGATAGCACTGTGGCTTAGTTGTTAGCATTGTCGCCTCATAGCAAGAAGGTGCTGGGTTTCGATTCCCGGCAAGGACCTTTCTATGTGGAGTTTGCGTGTTCTTCCCATGTTTGCGTGGGCTTCCTTTGGGTGCTCCGGTTATCCCCACCATCAAAACATATAGGTCTATTTCTAGTCAGTACCCTTGACTGAGGTACTGACTCAGAATCTGGAATAGTTTTTCCGGCGTTGTGCTGTGGTTGCTCGCTGCTCCTCAGGGATACGTAAAATGCAGAGAACACATTTTACTGTATACTGTGTATGAGACTGATAAAGTACTTTTACCTTTTGTAACGTATCATTTTTTGCACCTAATTAAGTTGTTAAGTTGGTATTTCCAAAATGTGATGGTTGTATATGAGAAAAAACACCACACAGCTCTGGAATGGCAAAAAGTGTCATATTTGGAAAATGGCAAACATCGGTCACATGATATGTAGGCATAATTTACTATTGTAGGTGAGAATGTTCCTTGTTAACATTTATTAATGATGATTATTTGCCCAATTCATCAAGGTTACAAATAGGGAGTGTTGCAAGGCAGCAAAAGAGAAAGCTACCTGGTGCTGAGCAAGTATGGAACAGTAGGTTTGCAAAGTTTTTTAGCTGAGAACAGCTGCCTGCTTCAGCCAAAAACAGGAAACCAAAACAATAAGCTGTCAGCGGAACAGCTTAACAGTTAACTGAATCATGCTATGAGGTTTTGTAAAGTGGAGGATAGAAGCAGATATAGATGAGGCCTAGTTCATCAGAACAAGCAACATCTTACAGATTGTTAACACGTTGTTATTTAAAATACTGTTATTATAAGAGATATCGGTAATAGCCATTTGAAGTAAATGTTATTGTGATGTCCAGTCAGTCAGCATTGTGTGTACCTGGTCCTGTGCATGTGAGAGAGATTAGTGCAATACATTTGAACACCTGCTCGATTTTGGCATTTGGTCATTTATTTCTGTTCCACATGAAATAATAGCCACATTTCGTGACTTTGCATTGCTGGTACTGTATTCTTCATGTGTGTTTACCCATAATGCTGTGCATTTGATGAGAACATCTAATCAAACGTATTAAAAATGTTTGTATTGATCTCATAAAAAAGAATTTGTTCATTATAGGAAAAACCTGAGGAGGCTGAGAAACAACTTCACAATGTGGAGCACAAGGCACATTAACACAAAGATGAATTCAATGGCTGCTTGTATTTCTGAGAAACATCTGAGGGGCACAGTGTTTGCACTTTGTAAAATCATGAGAAACAGACTCATGTACACCTGTGAAGGATCAGATGGCTGCAGGGTTCGTTAAATAATGCAAGAGCTGCCAGCTGAATCCTCATATTCCAGATGTCTCACAGGGTACAAGCTTCAAATCTTCTCCTTTAGAGAAACCTGTAATAGATGCAGTAAGCAGTAGTTAGATTTTAATGAATACGAGTGTCACTTTTGTTTTGTATTGATCATGTCAAATCCTAATATGGAAAAATCATATGATGGAAACATATAAATAAAAATGCTAATCAAAACATCTAAAATGGTGATTATGACTGTCCTGTAAAAGTTTCGGCCTGTTAGGAGAAGACTGAGGAGAGCAGGGTGGTGGGAACGATAAAGATAAAGATAAAGATAAAGATAAAGATAAAGAGATGAAGGCAGTTATGGAAATACATCCTCAGAATGACAGCATGACAGAAAATGGAAGCAGGAAACTGTTTGTCAGGAGGGTTTAGACCTCTCATTAAAAATTAGGCCGCATGTGGGATCATAACACATAGAGAGTGAAAGGAAGGGAGTGCTCATGATGACAAAGCGACGTGAGTTGTCATGCAGTTGATGTTGTACTCTGACCATCCACCCCCCCACCCCCACCCCTTACATAAGACACACGCTTGGCTGCAGGCGTTGAAAACAAGGCCTGTCCCCATGCATTGAGCCTTCCCCTTCACTGGCTCTTAACCATGCAGTACACAACAGGAGCAGACAGTGAGCAATATTGAATTATTCAGGTACAGAGAACATCGCAGCGATGGAGTGAGCAGGGATGCGTTGCCTTTAGTCTGGAGAGCAAAGCGATGAGAATTCAAAAAGGCAAAGTTGGTTATTCATGCAAATTCTCACAGTGATGCTCAGTGTCTTGATTATTGTAAAAATGTTCATTATGCATGTTTGCACACCAGTAGGTAACTGTATTTGTTCAAGTACTTGACAAAAAACAGTTTGAAATAATTGAAATTCACTTAAAGCTGCACTAATCAGTGTTACTCGTGACGAATACAAAGAAAATGATTGACTGCCTTTGCAGTTCATTCAGCCTCACAGAACTTTAGAGCATCTTTCAGCTCATTGTTTTACTTCTACTAAACTTTTATGTTCTGGTTCATGCTCACCACTCTCACTAATGTAATTACCACATGCAGCAGGCAAAGCGGAAAGAACAGTGAATACTAAACCTTCATCTATCAAGTTGAGGATTGTCTTATTCATGTAGTTCTACACAAGAGCTCAAGGAAGCAGCTTTTTTGAGACTTGTGGAGGTCAATTAGATGCAAACCAGCGTTCTGTCTGCATCCTTTTAGTCTTTTCTCTTGCAACACTTCAAAAAAATATTGTTTGTAAGCAATTCCGGTAGTGTAGATATCTCACCTTTGCATCATGTCATAACACAGTAGCTTTTCTGTTACACCATCTTCTTCACGTCTTCTTGACTTTGTTGTTATGTGTCAAACTGAAATGTGCTCATTACTGCCTCTTGATGCTCAAAAAGCAGAAAAATGCCCATTGTTTTTTGATAATTTGTTTGAAAGTGGCAACCTTTGTGGCTGACTTCACTAAGCTTTTTTATGTGACCTTCCTGGACTGTTGCATACACACAGTGGGGAGGGACAGAAACAAGATGAATGCCAATATTCCTTAGTTTCTGCAGGTGTAAACAAATGAATGTTTTCTTCTTTTTTTTTTTAAGTGTTGTTTACAGATTGTTTCTTCTGCCCCCCAGTGGTCATAAAATGTTAAAACAGGTCCAAGCATTCTTTTTTTTTTCCTTTTAAGTTCTTGTGCACTAAATTCCTTTATTAGCGGTACAAAAGTTAACCTAATAGTCTATAAACAATGTGCAATGAAATGATGCCGACATGTCCATGCATCATTAATAACAATCCAACAATCCACCAATTTTGTACTTCAAAAAATGATGATTGAGAAATAGATAGGATTTTTTTTTAATCAATGCATTTTTTTAATAAGAGGAGACTGCTACTAGGTTATGAGTACACCGTATTTTCTCCACTGCTTGTGTGCACACAAACACGTTGTCTGCTTCCACACTGAGGCACAAGAACAGATTTTCCTCTGATGTATTTTATTAGCAGCCACGAGGTTCACATCACCCACAGACCTCATGCTTGGTTTAAAAATATTTCACCAAACGACATAATACTGCTTTCTTCCCCCTCTTTTTTCTATTAGCTCAAGATTCCAAACAGGGGATGTCAGCCAGTGAAGTGGACAAAAATCACAAGTTAACCTTAAATTATGAGTTGTTGTCTGGTGTAAGAGGAAGTAGATGTACTTTGATGTTAATTTCCTCACAACTTGAGTCTTAACAGCTTTCAGTGAGGTTCAAATAAAATCATGACGTTCAATTATTTTCCCTAAATCTTGGATATTCTGCTCAAAAAATGATCTGTGTTTACTCAGTCTGTGTTTGCATGTATGTGTATTTGGCTGTTTGGGTTCCTGGACACAATCAAGGCTCCTTGTAAAAAAAAAAATTCAACCCATTCTGCAAGTTGACAAGTTGACAAGGTTCTTTTTTGTTTCTTTGTTTTTAATAAACTGTATGTCTACTAAACCGACCATATTCCCACACTTCCTATTTTAATCTCCTTTTATTAAACCTCAGGAGGAGCGGATGACAAAAAGGGGACATTTGTGCCTTTGAGTCATCCTCAATCCACCTGATGAGGGCTGACACTTTAATAATGTGCAATGTGTAATCGAGCCATATTGTATCTGGGACAGGAATGTGTATGATAGAGTTTATATTTAGAACACAGAGCGAAGCAAAAATAATTAAATTAACTTCAGTAGTTGATGTGTACTAAAAAGTCTCTGCTGACTTTTTTCATACTTTCTTTCACCAAAGCGAAACTGCAGCTGCGTCTGAGATCGATAGCTGAGATCTTTCACGACTGGCATCAAAAAGGTGTTTGATTTGCTCTGAGATGCTGCCGCCACTCTTCTACCGTCACACATCCACATAAACACGTATCCTCATGAGATGTTATTACATCTAATTTTAAGATGTAGCATAATTAGATGCTTTCTACATTCAAAAGATGAAAATAACGAGAAATTATAAATCCCTTTCTTAACGGTTTATTATCTAAACTATATCCTCTTAAGCTCTTTTCATCTGACACAGGGCTGTTTTATTTTTTGTCTTTATTTAGCTTTTTGCTTTTATTTGCTTCCAAAAAGAGCAGCTGTCTGTTTCACCTTGAGGCATTTTCTCATTTCTCATGTTCATAAAACACAGTTAATATCAAACATGCTTTATGGCCTAGTTTATTAGTTTTAATGTAATACCCATGTGCTGATTTTAACTTTACAGTTATTCGTGGTTTAACCACTTCATTTGGCTTTTCCTAAATATGGATAAATAACGAATCAAAAGAGTTGCTTTTTTAATAAAAGAGTCAGTTGTCTGGCAATAAATCTGTGTCTCACTAGGCAAAGCAAAATATCAAAACATTCACAAAAAATGATTTTGGTGTTTTGCTCTCTGCTGGAGTGTCTTGATAATTGTCATGCTTTTACTGAGTGTCAGCTTACTATGAGAGAATACAACCCAAATATTTTCCTTTCTGTTCCTCATAGAAATTAATGTGCGTGATTGACAAAGTTTAAAGCACTAGCTTGTCATTTTGGTGCTCAAGTGTTTTCATGTCACTTCATATGTTCGTGAACAGCCGGGCAAAGAGCAAGCTTGTTTTTGGAAAGCCCTGTCAGTTTAGTGCAATAAAACACATGAAATGAGAGAAGTCTGATGAAACAGGTAACCGGTGTCAGATTTATCAATAAACTGATCCATCCCTGCACGGTCAATTTTAAACCTAACTAAGTTTTAACAGCTATTTGTGTTGTGCGTGTGTATAGATTTGTCAGTGTGACAGCCTCATCACCCTGCTAAATGCAGTCATAAAACTTCCCAAGTGTTTACTTAATGTCAAAATGAAGTTTAAAATTGGGTATTATGGTCCGACTTGTGCATACTGAGTACTCATGCAACACTTATAGGTCAGAAAGTCACTGACAGGTCACAGTTGCTGTGATCTCATCACAAGATGGTCTCTTTGTGCAACAGAAAAGTTAATTAAAACCTTAAATTAAAAAAATCTGCCAGAAAGCTTCTAAAATTTCAATTTATAATTTCGCATTTGTTTAATGGGCACAAAGGCTGAAGCGCCAGCCAGTAACTGATCCCAGCTGAGAAACAGTCCAGGCAAAACAGCAAGAAAAACCACAAAGAGGCATTTTAGCACTTGGTTTCTGTTATGGATTAAACAGTAATAATAAAATGTGATAAAAAAAAAGGGGTTTGGATGATCTTTTAGGGTGAATTTTGTTGCCTTTGGATAAAGTCATGTGAGCCATTTCCTGTCAGTTTTTATGCTCAGCTAAGCCATCAGTTGCAGGCTGAAACTTTAAACTCAATGGACAGATCTGAGAGTAGTATCAATCATGTCAGTTAACTCAAGACAAGTGCCGACACAAGTGCCGGGACAGTGAATAGGCAGAATATATATATATATATACAAATATTTACAGTTGTAGTACAAAAAATTAACTGCATGTTAAGTCACAGTTGTTAAATTATATGTGAACGTGCTGACTGAAAGTATCCGACTGAGATAGTGTGACTATCGTCATCTGTCTCAAACATTAAAGCAGCTGTTTCTTCCATTTTAATCATCAAACAATTTTGATTTCTGAGTAATAATCATTGCAACCTTTAGTGAAGCTCATGACTGTTTGATGGGAAATTCTGTCAACAAAGTTAAAAATGTTTTGCTGGGAAACGCAATGCAAGAAAACAAAGTGCTTCATAGTAGAATGAAGAAAAAATAAGGTCAGAGACAACAGAGGAGACAACAATAGAACTCATAACAATGAGAAATTTCCATGATCAGAGATGAGTCAGCCCATTATTCTGAATGCTAGGGAGAGGATGTTTGGTTGTGAGGATATGGATGCTTGTTGTCCAGGAAGTCACAAAGCCAAGCAACTAGAGGAGGATGCTTTTTTTTTTTAATGAGGATATCCTGTGCTCACAATCCTGTCATGTGATCAAGGTAATCACAACAACTCAGAGTTCCAACTCTTTAATGGAGTCGACAGATACTACCTTTGTTCACTGCCAAACATGCAACATGGACATCATTGGATTATCAGTGCAGTGCATTGAATTAATTTATTTCAAATGAGGAATAATTCCTGCATTCTGTTGATCACTTCTTTATCTAAAATTGTTCATTCATGCACAATTTATTTCAGAGTTAAGAGTTTTTAAACTTATATACATGTCTCAGCATGATTTTATGGTGTGCAAAAACTTTGTTTCAAAATTTGACGTTGAATTGTCTAAAATTGACTGTTTGTT
>JAQLOL010000002.1:18849609-18868290 GCA_029783665.1 Naso thynnoides | reverse complement strand
AGGCCTCAGTCCTCTTTCTGTTCACACTGTTCTCTAGTTCCTTTGGAGCTCAGACCTTTACTGCTTCGGATTATGAGTAATATTCACTTGGAACAAGATGGCTGCTAATGTACTTATCATATCCACACTCCTGTATTAAATTTATCCACAGAGATAGAAAAAAAACAAAGAAGATTTATTTGATCAGATAGGAACAGAGAAGCAGAGGAAAACCTTAGCATTTCTGTGAGTAGAAGACAGTTTCCGTTAAATATTCTCTTCACTCCATGTCTGGAGAAGTGCAGTTGTTTTTTTCTCAGACCAAACTTCTCCAAGTTAGAACCAGCCATGTTTCCATGTTTATATTTGAGCGTCCCAGGGTTGTCTATGGCAGGCCTACAGGGCTAAAATATAATGGAAAAAGGCATTACCTGAACCTTGCTGTGCTCACAATGCCACAATGCACAGGTGACATGACACACGACGTGACATGTGATGCGATGTGAAGCAAGGTGGTCTGAGTACCGTTCACTTCAGAGTCTGAATCCTCTTTAAGCTTTCACATATATGCAAAAAATGCTGAATGAGAGGTCTCTTTGGTGGCTGAAAGAGACTGAGTGTGAAAACACTCTTAGATAAGAAGCAGATGATTGTGGGTTAGGGGTTAGTCTGGTTGAACTAGTAACTGCAAAATTAGATTCGTCTGAAAATTTGTGCAATTTGGGGAGATAGTTTTTGAAAAATCTAGGGACAACTATGTTCAATTCTTCAGTCTGTGCGTTCTTGTAAATTTGGCACCAAGAATCAGGTTCTGTTGAAGACAGCAGGTTTTTTACAGATGTCCAACACTCCAAAAAGTACACATAGTTTAAAGCTCTGTTACTCCAGGAAAAAGTCATACAGGATTTGTGGCTTTAGTGTCACCTGTTTGTAATTGATGTACATCTACCTAACATTGAAGACACTAGTAGAAAGGCATCTTACATTGTCTCCCTGGGGCCTTGGGAAGTGTTTGAAGCTGTTGAAGTTATTCCTTGAATAACTAGTTCCTTCCTTTTTGCTGAAAATATGAAAAAAGGCTGCTTTGTTTGGAATGCCGGTTGCAGAAAAAGTTTTGCAAGTGTGGAAAATGAAATTTGTTCACACAAATGATTTGTAGTTGAGAGACTGAGCAAAACACCTTTCATCTGGAGAGACCAAGATTTTACAAGTAGGGAGTTATTAATCTTTGTATGATTTAAAGTCCACTTCAGAGTAAAGTATCCCCAAGGATTGTCTTCCAAATAAATTGGAAAAATATAACATTAAAAAAAAAGAAAAAAAAGTGGGCTGTAAAAGGATTTCGTCACATTCAACACACTGCTTTCAGTCCAGCATCGCTTTCTGCATTTATGATTCTAAGTTTAATGTATTCATGGTCATATATCCTCACCACATGCTTTGAAGCTTTTAATGCCTCATGTATGTTTCCCACATAGCTTTTTCCTTTTAAAAATACAAGGACACATCAGCTAGCTAAAGCATCAGTCTTTTCCCAGTGATGAGTCGAGACTGGCTAATGGTAAAACGTGAATTTTAATTTAAAGTTTTTGCTTTTTTTAATAAATTCTTAAGCACAATTTAGATAATAACATAACCACCTAAAATACCATTTAATCCAATTATTTTGTAGTACAACTGCCTTCACAGCCTACTAGAGGGCACTCTTGGGCATTGAGAAAGGCTGTTACAATGACGGCAGAGGAGGTTTGTTAATTAAAATCTGGGACCATGTAATGATGTGGTGTGCCTAATGTAAAGCCCCTTACTGTGTGTATGCCTCATTTTAATTAAATCATGACTGTGGTTATTGTTATTGTCTTGGTTGTGTTGTTGTTTACTTGTTTTCTTTTCTCTGAATTCCTCCTATTCTTTATTCCTGCAAAAATAATCTACACAAAGTTTGTTTGTTTTTTTCTAAATTGTGAATGGTTTATTAACTCAGGTGGGGGAATACATGCTAAAACTGTAACGAATATTTCAAAACTAACTTTATAACATTGATTTTTGAATTCTAAATCAACATTTGATCCAAGCCTCTAGTGGAATAAACCAGAGTCACACTGCTGATCTTAATCCACAACTGATTTACCGATGGAAGTAGAGCTCAAAGAACATATTTTCTAAACTTTTGTGATTATGATATGGGTGTTTCTTCACTTCAACATGTATGCAGCACTCTCTCTTTGATGGCTGTTTATTTGAGCAGAAAGGCATTACTCTTCATAAATTTGCAGAGAGTAGAGAGGAAAACGAAAAGACCGCAAAAATCAGATATGATAGGAGTATTACAACAGACAAGAACTTTGAATATAAAAAGAACAACCCTCCAGCACTCAGGAGTATAATGCGTTATGGCAAGAATAAACCCTAACCCTGTCTCATTTAGAATGCAATCTGATGAGTTTTTAACTGTCAAATAGCCAGACTAGACAGCCAGACAGGAAGTTTTGATTGTTTTTATGCTTATTTAACTTACTGCATTGCAGTAATGTTACGCACAAAAAAGTAAGAGGGATGTTGCATGGCTTGCAGTAAATGCGCATCTGTCTCCTTTCTCTCAAGCTTGTTGCCAGAGTTTGGGTAAACCTTACATGTTAAATGGCTCTTAAGGCCCAAGATCTAAGCACTGCACCCTCTCATACTTTAACAAGCATCTTCTGTGTGCTCAGAAAGAATTTGTGAATACAAGGATGCACAGTCAAAAAAAACCACAAAAGTCTGAGCACTTTACATAAGCAGTCTCTTACCTACTTGATCCATAGCACTCACAAATCATTAAAAAAGAAAAAAAAGTAAGTAATTGAGCCAGCTGTACACATTAAGCTGTGCTGGTTATTAAGGTTGTCACCAATGAATGGCTAAAAACATTCAAACAAGTAATAATCTGTGATATGGGTTTAAGTTTGCACAGTTTGACCTAAACCTGCTAACATGCATACAGCTTGAAAGTGGATGTGAGTGTTGCTGAGCCTCTTTCAGTTAAAACTACAAATTGTTGCTTGGAATAACTTTTAGTTGTGACCATGTGAGCTTACCTTGTCTCGCGTCCACAGAAACATTATCAGGAGGTGATGAGAGACCCGCTGCTGCTCCACTCTCTGTGGCTGTTTCTGAAACATGCCTGTACCTGTTTCATATTGCTGTGATGCTGATTCATCTATGTTATGCAAAACTATGTTTCAAGCTATACTGATTGAGTGCCTCCACATCATTCTGATAGTATTTAAACCATTATTAAATGTTGTTTTGAAGAATAGAAATGACACCGTTGTTCATCGCTGCAAATTTTGAAAACAACACCACTGTATCCACTGTCATAAATACAAATCTGAGGTTTCTGTAACAATACTGTTAAATGTGATGAATGGGCTAATTCCAAACAAAAGATGACTGGGTCATGGCAATGTTATGTACTGAAAACTTCCTCAAGGTAAACCTCCATGTTCAGACATTTTTTTTGGTCTTTGCAGCAGTCAAACTTTACCAAAGCACTAAACACAATAGAGAACAACTGCATGCCGCACTAAAGTAGCCTGAACCAGAGACTATGCTGCCAACACCTATTACATGCAACCAGTGAAACCTCTGCCAAAATGGGTTTACTTGGCTTAATATCAAAAACAGAGGAGCCAACGACTTTTTTTAACACAGCCAAACATCAAGCAAATGCAACATTGTTTAGCAAAATGCATTTTGCTAAGCTCTCTCTAAACAACTTAAAGTTGACCTTACTTGTCTCTTCCTGTGTCCCTCTGTTCTGTGTTTGTTTCTTCTACATCGATGTTCTCTTTTGTATCTTCACCTCTGAAATGACGTCTATAAAGATGTAGAGTTGAATGGTTCTGTTGTGACACCAATGCTGCCTGGTCCTGAGAGCAGCAGCGTTCTGCCATGAGCAGAGTGAGCTAACTTTACCGCAGTCAACTTCCAGCTGATTTTACAGTGGCAGTAACTTTGGGAAAACTTTTGAGTTTTGACCACAGGGAGAGCAGCACTTGTCTGTGGATGTGATAGCTGATGTGGATCATAAACAATAAACAATAAATAAAGTGGGAAATGTCCGAGGCAAATCAAAAAGTATTTTTCTTCTATTTCTTCTATAACATTAAGAAGTAGAATGTTGGTGTGTGAGACAGAGCCAAATACCATAATGAACTGTTTCTTACCCGCTTTAGTTTCTAAGCGTAGCAAGTATTTCCCAATACAGATTATAATTCTGGACACCAAAGACCTTGAGTTTACTCCCCATTACAGCAAATTAGCACCTTTTACATGGCAGAGTATTATTTTATTTGAGTAGTGGTCAAAAAAAAAGTGCTGTAAGAACCCCACTAATTGTGTCCTGTGTGGCAACTGATTTCCCAAGCTACACAGAAAATAAACCAATGAGCTGGTAGTGATGAAGATAGCCATGTCTTAAAAAACACATCAGTCCACCTGGAAAAATGCCTTGTCTGCCAGATGACTTTTACACCAACTGCCTTCATTATGCAACCCTCCCTCTTTATCCATGGTTTATAGACTGGCACTTAGGACAGGACCGGTGGAGGTGGGAATCGTACCAACAGCTCTTAGATAATCTGCTCTACCTTCTAAACCACAGCTGCCCCTGAATAAAGTAATTTACTGTGAATATAAGTTATCAGTTGCAAGCACTGTAATTACAAGGCTAATTGCACGTATAATGTTTATTAATGGTTGCAGTTGCAATTATTTTTCCCTAATCCCTGTCAGCTGACTTAGCTATATAAAGAAAGCCCCAGCTATCATTTTCTCAGTATATGTGCAAAATTAAATCCTGCAAAGTCACACAAAGCAACATTTTATAACACTTTCTATGAACCTGTCTCTATAATGCATTATAAAACATTGTGTACTTAACATAAAACATTATGAACACACTTATAATGCATTATATGTGGTTATTGTTAGGTTATGGTTAACCCTAACCTTGCTTTTAACTATGATTATATGGCATTATAGGTGCATAATAATTCATTATAAGTATGTTCATTATGCATTACACATGGATGATTCAATTAAAGTATTACCCGACATTTATTTTTGCTGAAACATTTTTCATGTTCTGTTGTAATCTATATGTTGTGACAAACTGAGCCATGTGAGAGTTTACGGATCTAACTTGGATGTTGGGGTCCCACCAGCTGTCCACCTGGGAGAGTACTAAAAATATGAATTACGACTCACTCCTCGGCTGCATGTCATCCCCATTTCTCTCACTTATTTTCTGTCTTTCTATAGCTGTCACTATCAATAAAAAAACAAATTTAAAAAAGTCAGAAAGAAAACTTGGAAGTAATCTGTCTTCGATATGTATGAACTCCTGCCACATGCATTAACAGCAGTATGGCAGTGCTGATATAGATTCACTGGAGGCAAGCCTGTAACTTCATGAAGAGCCAAACATACGGCTCTCTTTAGCAACCGCAGCCAAACAAACCACCTCTTTCAAAAGACCTGGAATTCCCATCACTGCTGAAGTTCCCTGCAGTGAAAAGACATCCCACTTGAAATAACTATGTGCAACACTGAAGTACAAAGTTTAATTTTGGCTGGGATCCTCTTGAAACTGATCCGTGACACAGGTCAACGCCCACCAGTTGAGCACCAGGATCTAGCTTTGTCTACGAGGAGAGACAAAATGTAAACATCTCATTGCCAGCAACTTGAAAGTGATAGGCTACTCAACCTCAATTGCACTTTTGACTCTGAAATGGACTGAGACTCTTCTGTATATTTTATGAGAGGGCTGTAAAGTTTTTCTCATTGTACTCTAATAGGAGAGCTGAAGGCTGTGGGGGAATTTAGAATCACAGCAGTTTTTAATAGATTAAAATTACATCAACTATTCATAGTGGAAAAAAATAAATCAAGCATAAAAATGTTTCTACTGTACATCCAATGTGTGTGCTTACTATGTAACTCTGATATTCTGGCCAAAATAAGTAGGAAAAAAGCAAAACATAACATGTTTTTTGACTCAAAATTCATATGAATTCTTTTCAATCAAATACTTAATACTTTGTCATCAGAAATACTTTAATGCAAATGATTATTTGCTACTAAAATCAAATGAGGTGTGTAATCACTCTTAAGTTACATTTTTTAATTTAATTTTCTCTTCTTCCCTAAACAGAAAACTCACACCCCTCACAGATCAAGATCATATACAAACTCAAGGTACGATAACATACTGAACTATAAAATTAGAACTGGTTGATAATCTCGCTATGTTTATTGATCCTAACGCATTTTTCTGTCATCTGGATTAAAGCAGAGACCCGCAGGACACAGAAATGGAGCCAAAATAATGTGAGTATCCTTCTGACCTCTCTAGTGTTACAGACAGCTAAGCAGCTGGAGACAGAATGGCTTAAATGTCCTAAACAAATACCTGTGTTATGCTCATATTAAAGCATGGCTGCAATGCACTTACCTGTTTATATTCTTTGTATCTTCAGTGTTTTTCTCTCTCCTCAGGCAGTAAAGAACACATTCCTGCAGCAGCAGACGGCACTTGTGAAGCTGTACATTTCATCCATCACAAACATGTTTTTCATACCAGTAATGTGCGTGTAATGTATCATAGTCACCTATTTAATCAGAAGCTTCGCTTTGACTGAGAGCAAAGATGGATCTTACTTGGAATAATATGCTATGTATATTGTGTTAAATGCGTTATGTATTGCGTTATGTATTCAATTTCACAAAAAAAGTTTTATTTTTACACTAGTTATGTACTTAACCAACTGTTTGTAATGTTGTTTGCCAAAAACAAGTTATTTATTAGTCTGACTTTTTCAACCTCTATATTGATAATAAAAATTCCATCAATACCAAATCCAGCATGTAATGTTCTCCAGCTGTCCAGCTAGTTTATATATGAACATAATGGATTCACATGTAAAAAGCTTGTAATGGCCACATTAAACAATTTAGGCCACCTTATGGCTTACAACATGTTTGCTTAAACATTTCATGAGGATTACAAAACCTTTCTATCTCTGTCAAACCCTTATTCCCACATACTGCTTTGCAAAGCAGTTAGGTTCCCTTCATTATCAGAGACCGTGATAATCGACTCGCAGGCTTCAAGCAGCCAACTTCTACACTTTGTGACCAAACATTTGGAAATCCATTTTGCATAATTGCAAATTGGTTTGAATAGTTTCGACATGTACTCAGGGAATATTTTGTTACTGGTCACAGTCTATGTCGTTGTTACTGGCAGAGGGAGAAATAAAGATAGAAGATAGAGGCTATTCGCTGCTGCATCTAATCCAGAAATGTCTTCGCTGCACAGGCAGTGACAGGATTTGGTGGTAATAACATGCTACTACATTTTACTTATATGCTTGCATGACATTTAATTATTACTGCGTGGACATCTGAATAGTAGAGAGAGAGAGAGAGACAGACAGAGAGCGAGAGAGAGGACAGTGTCTTATATTGTCATAACTCTCATGGTTATGCCTTATTTGTCTTAATTACTAATTTATATAATATGCAAAAATAACTTGCATAATGTTTGACTTTGAGAACAATATCCCACAAACGGAAACATTTGAGTGTGTGTGTCTCTCAGAGAGGACCACATCAGTAAATCCTGTCAAAGGTTTCCCACATGTGCTTGTGCATGTGGGCTGGCCTCACTGTTGTTTTTGAGGAGTCGGTATAAAAAACCAAGGAAGAAAGAAGACCCCACATGCCCTTGACTCTGTATAGTCTCGTGCAGCCTGCATTGAAACTTGACACCTCAAAATTTTAATTTCACAAGCTACCGCTCATTAGCGTGTACACCACTTTTCGCAGTAAAGTATTCTTCATCCTAAGACACTGCTCCATTACAAAACAAGAAAAGTATTCCTATAATTCAATTTAGTGCCTTTCTGCTGTGGATTAAAGGCAGCTGTGGAAGATGAAAAGGCGGTTGTCTTCAACAATACATATGTGGGAACTGCCTAAGACCAGTTAGAATTGTCAGGAGAGCTGCCTCCCTTTTTCTCTCTTCCAACCTCTATGCTTCATTTACCTTCAAACAGAACATGTTGTTATTGATAAAATAAATCACTATCCAAGTTGGTGGAGAAAATAAATAATAACGCAAGCTAACTTACTTAAGATAACGTAGATATAATTGAACTAGACTGTAATTGGCTTTCTAGGGTGAACTGTACCTTCAAGTTCCCAGTGTACTGCAACTGACAGAAAAAAAAAAGATAACAGTTATTAGTTAAATCAGCCTTAAATTTAATATCTTTACATAAGGTTCATTTGAGGAAAAATACACATTTTATATAAACATCTGATTACACAACATTAAATATTAAAATGCAGATGTCTGTAAAAGTCATTAAAAGTGTTTTATAGATATAACTGCTGGCAAAGTCAAGCAGATTTGTTACTAAGTGTTCATCACGGTTGTTCGGTGACCTTTGCAAGATATTAAGAATTAGAATCCTTATCATCTTGCTGCAACATGGTTGAGGCAAAGATCCAAGCTAAGTCCCACAGTAACTGGCAGTTTTATTCAGTATATACTCTGTTAGACATGATCATAAGCAGAACTTGTCATTACATACAGCTTTCGGTACTTAAACTTGAGTAATATTTTTTTAGGAACGCTATAGCAAATATTAAAATTAGTTTGTTGAAAGGATGTCAGTCATGTGATCTTTTCTCATTGCTCTCTGTGATCCCTGTGCTTGTCATCTGGATATGTGATTATACAACTGTGGAATTTCCTGTTGACTAATACTGGAACTGTTTAATCTTTCGTAATAATAATATCCGCTCTCATAAGGGTTTAACAATACCTTATCCATAAAAATGTTTGAAAAAAGTAGGTTGTCAATATGATAAATCAAGTGACAAGCGATTGGAGACAAAGACTTGGTGAGCAGAGACAACGTGAGAGAGATCAGGAAGTGCTACACATCAATAAAAACAACATGCCGCAAACAGTAGGCAGCTTCAGCAGGGACATCTTTGGCACCGATTTCATTGGCGTCCAATCGCAGCATTTTTAGCTTGGAAAAGTTTGTCATGTTGATTGAGCTGCAGAAACTGCTCAGGGAAAACTCTGAAAGACACAAGAAGAAAGCATTATAAACAGAGGTGATTACTTTTGTGTGTTCTTATGAAGTAGGTTTGTGCTTTTATATTACAGCTTCTCTTTGGTTTGATTTTAAAGTAAGCTTTTATTGGGTTTTTTTGTTTGTTTATATGGTTTGAGTTTGTATTGTGTATGACTTCACGGGAGAAAGTGTTTATGGAAAGCCCCTACTTAAGGGAAAGGGCATAATTTTAAAGAGTGATACAAACAGGATACAGACAGCTTATAAAATTCTCTTTTTGGGCTCATTTGTTGGTTGAAAGCTTTGCTGCATGCTCAGTCCCCACCCCGAAAGTGATGTGTGCTGTTACATCTCCACTGGGCATAGCTGAGAATGCTGCAAATCCATGTAAATATGGAGCTATTGAATTGTACATCAGTTGAATTGTGCTGTGAAAACAGGCAGCTGTAAACAATGTGGGGTAACTTTAGTTTAAACTCACATAGGCAACTGTAGTGCATTAGATCAATGTGGGGAGGGCATGCCAAACTTGTTAAAAGAAACTGTCCATGAAGGAAAATGACATCAGCTCCTTCAGATGAAATGCTAGTTTTATAAGTGTCAAATTTCTAAATTACTCTCACACATTTGTGTTGTAAAGATTGTGTTGGTTTAGGTGTCAGTTCAAAACTGAGTGAGCTGCAGAGTGAATGTCCTGCTGTGCAAACCAGCACGATTTTAAATACAGTCTTATGTAGCATATAAATATGATTTAAAATAAAGAAAATGAAAGCAAAGGGCTCGGCACTGAAAATCAGTGCTGCAAGATCCATGTGCAGAATTGCAGTAAGTTACAGTTTCTAAAATTAGAACACAAATGAACTCTTGCAGGGTAAAAATACCTTCACTATAAGGAAAATAATCATTTAAAAGGATTGAGAGTTTAAAATCACATTACTGTTCTTGGTGCAAGAGTATACTTTACATTTACATTTCTTATTGGTCTTTAAAATCCCTACTTTTATATTATGCGTGAGAAAAATCTAAACAATAACAAGGAAGCATCCATACCTTTGATCTTATTGGCTTGTAAGTAAAGGTTTTCCAAGTTCCTACTGACAACAGGAATTTTCTCCAGTTTATTGAAAGAAAGATCAAGCTCAACCAGTGTACTGACATTGAAGACATTGATGGGAAGTCCTTTATCTGTCAGTTTGTTATGAGCCAACCGGACAAACTGCAGTCTGGGATACGTGGTGAGAAAGCCTGTCGGCACACTCTCTATGTTATTAAACTCCAAGTAGAGCTGCTGCAGCCTCAGAGGAAGATTGTCTGGGATTTTTCTCAGCCTGTTTTTCCTCATATCCAGCATGGTCAGAGACTTCAATCCCTTGAACACACCTCTAACATCCTCTATGGCATTTGCTTGGAGCTGAAGGGTGGTGAGGTTGACCATTCCCTCTAATGAGTTGGAGTGGACTTTTGAGATCTTATTGTGATTAAGTCGCAGGTCCGCGATAGACTTCGGCAAGTTGGGAGGCACACGTGTGAGCTCATTGTGATCCAAGAACAGTCGCTCTAAGTTCTTCAGCTTGCTGAATACGTTCTTGCCAATCTTGTCTGAGATGAGCTGGTTGTGAAACAGAACAACCCACACTAAGTTTGTAGCATTGTCAAACACCCCATCCTGAATGCCTGAGATCTGGTTGCGTTGCAGGTAGACATACTTAATGTGTGAGGGTACATAGGGAACATGCTGAAGGTTGCGGCTGTGACAGTACATAGCTGTAGGATAGGCTGTAGGGCAGTCGCACTCCAGGGGGCAGTCCACTTCCTCGGCCTGCCAACCAGTGCGCTGCCGCCGCCCTCGCAGATGGGACAGCCACTGGACCTGACTATAAATCTGGCTGATGCTTAGATCCACAAGTCCCATTATGAGGAGGAGCGCCACTGTCCACATGATCACTGATGGAATACCAGGAGGAAAAAGAAGTAACTTTAAAGTTAGTGTGAAATAGTAGGATGTCACTTAATAACCCCATCCCAAATCTGTAAACCACTGATAACATTAAACTTTATAAAGCTAGTTAAATTATCTCTGCTCTACTTTTTAAAAGTACAGTAAGTACAGTATACCTACCAGTTGGTTGTTTAGAGACAATGCCTCCTCCCTTGCTCACGTTGCCTGTGTCGCTCTTGGACTGAGTAGAATATGTTGTTCATATAGAGTAAATACCCCCCAACCCCCACCCATGCAACTGCAGCCCCGCCAGCCAGTCTCATTAGACACATGCATTTTTCCACTTGCATGTAGAACCTGTACCATAATATATCACCTCCAGCTATGTCAATATCAATCCCATCTGTGAACGGGTACAGACATCTGCTTTTTAACAACCTTGCTTTTCTTTATTGTGACATGCCTTATCATTAGTACGGCAACTCACAGTCTGGCTTGCATTTTACTGTCGTGAGGTGGAGTTTATGGAGAACGTGGGCGGTATGGTATAGAAAATTTTATGAACCAGTAGAGGCAATAATTGGGGATGTGTTTCCTCTCAAATAAACTAATGCAGCTTTATTAGCATTTCAAATTTAACTCTTAAGCTGTAGCATGCTTTCATACATTTAATGCTGTGCTTCAACAGGTACAAGCTTTGATAAACCCTGTCATTTGTCCACAATCATCCTCCTTGAACATTTTTTTTTCTTCTTTGCTCCAGCTTGCTTCAGGTAATCACTACTTTTGATGATTACAGCGTTCAAACTGTGGAGAAAATCAACATATGTTTTTAAGGTGGCGCCTGCAGACACAAGACCACCATTAGCAACTTGCGGATTACCTTCAGAATGGGCCTTCCCATTTTGCAGGAAAATTGGGCAAAATTGCAGTTTGGAGATTAGGTTTCCCCTTAATCTGCTTCTGTTCCCACTTTTAATAGAAGAAAGAATGCAAAGTGCTCATTCATGTATCGACGTTGCTTGGCAAATATTTGACCCCAGTAACGGAACGATTACATCTTGTTTGAGAGGACAGACGGAACCCTAAGGATATACAGATGGGACTCTTTAGCACAAAGAACTTGGCAGATTTCATTGTCACAACACAACTTTCTTTGGTCAAAAACAATATATGCAACAGTACATACTATTATTTCCAAGTGATGTACATTATCCTATGTTAAAGAAGCAGTGCCTTTCATTCTGTTATAACTGTGCTGTTAACATCAACTAAAATGGTAAATATTTCCTCACAAATTCATATAAAGTATCAAAAAATGGTGAGGAAAAACAAAAGCTGTCATGAAGAAGGATATTTGATTTATCCTTCTTCATGATGAAACAATGTCCAAATCTCTCTATAATCCACTTAACACAATAGACATCAACATTTGCTTAAATCTGTCAAGACAGCTTACTTTTCTGCATGTGTGTGTATTAAAATGGAATGCAAAGCTGAAAATATCTTGTAATTAGAACAACATGTTTAATTGAAAACGCTCCCTGTGGGCCTCACTTATTCAAGTGAGGCTTTTCAGCCTGGAAGATTTATATGAGCGCAAATATGAAACATTCAGTCTGGAGTTGGTCTGTTGCGATCTTTATCACAAGGTAAGCCAAAACTGTTTTTGAATGGATTTCACTACAAGGAGAGATGGGATGGACTTAAAAGGAATAAATATGCTAATTTAAACACACATCGGTCCTTCTCCACATCGGTCTTTTTTCTTCTTCTTTCTTCTTTGAACATGAGGAGGTCAGAGTGTGATGAATTTAAAATCTGTTCATGTATCTAATCTAAATGACTGTACTGGTGCATAAGGATGGCAAAATAATTTGGTTATTGCCGCTACAGTTTAGTGCTAGCCTGAAACTCTATGATGCTAACTTGAGCATGCTAACATTCAAAAGACTTTCAAATGCATGATGTATAGCCTTTGTCCTAATGCTCTCTACACTAAAAAGGTTGCAGGTTGCACTTTGTGAAATGAAAGACTGTTAAATATCCTTCCACTATTATAAAACTTTTTAGTCTAATTTCTTTTATTTTGTAGGTTAGTAGAATGTTTCTGTCCCTCCATTCGTGATTGCAGTCTTCAAATTAAAAAAAAAATGTAATGGATAATAAAAGAACATTACACTGCATTTAGCATAACTTTTGTCCTTATTATCAAGACCAACAATTAATATACATTAGTCCATTAGCTCATCTTATTATTACACATTTTGCAAACAACTGTTTTTCTGTCTCTCCAGAGCAAATGTACAAGCCATGAAGGGGACCTTTGAAGGATACTAATGGCAACATGTAGAGCTTTAACCCATTCCAATTTGATCTTTTATTTGTGGAAAACAACTGAGCTTCTGGAAGTTTATTTGACTTGACTAACTTATCTAACAGCATGCAAAAAATACTGAGAATGTCCAGAGATTTAATCCAAAGTGAAAAATAGACAGCATAACGGTGATGCGCAACATTTTCCACGGTACATCTTGACACTACTGCCTTGACCTCGAAGCTGACTATCATTTCACTTTTCTTTCTATGTTCTCAACAGAACAGTATTCATGCTTTGACTTAGCTGCACAGCTTCTTCAATAAAACAGCAATTATCACTCATCTCATAACCACAGTATGTATGGTTATTGTTTGACGCTGCAAGTTAGTTTCAGACATTGCATTACAATGTGGCAGGAGAACTCCTTTCTTGTGGTAAAGAGGAATACTTCTGAGACTGCAGTAGCATGCAAAAAAAGTCACATTGGTTTCTAGTGATGAACATTCAATACATGACTATAAATGGCGCTGGCAAACTGTCTTGACAACTCCCTGAAGACAAAAAAGTCTGCCAAATAGACACAAAACTGAACACAAAACTGAACAAAATACAACCGCTAAACAGTCTGCAGTCTGTAAGCTCACCCAAATGTCTCACAGACAGCGTATTTACATCAGCATAATAATTGAACTGACCTACAACACACTGTAGATTTGTGAAGCTTTGTGGACATATGAAATTGAACAGACCTTAAAACATCGACTTAAAATCACTGGATGCATTCATGTGTTAAAAAGAAAGAAATGGAGGAAACTAAAAAGAGAGCATCTGTTGAAAAAATTAAACTGAGTACCTTTTTAAAAGTCTTTCCTTTTTCTCTTTAACAGGAGAGGGTTTGTTCAGTAGTTTTGATGTTAATTCTATCAAAATCCACTCTCATCATTTGCAGAGTATTTGTCATTTCCTCCTAGTAATTACAAAGAATATATTTGTCATTAAACACAACCAGGATAAACAATATGTGCAATCCATTTATATCCAGTTTTAGTCTTTGTATAATATTCTTTTGATTGTTCAAAGACAGACTGCATAAAAGCATGAAACATAATTTTTTTTTTTTTCCAAATCATTTGAATTAAAACAAATAAGGAGCTTCCTCTGTGCATTAAGTTGCAACAAACTGATACATATGGACAACACCAACACTTACTTTAACCTTCTCCCAGACATCTTGTTCCTTGTGCAGCACGCGACTGGTATGAAGAGGCGTTTGTGGGACTTCCACCGACTGCTGCAGGGGTGAGAGAATATGGATGTATGGAGTTGCTCACCAAATATCACAGACATCTTACCAGTCGATGCTCAAACCAATGCAAGCCTGCAGGGGGCTGCTTACATTGATCCAGGGATGGTTGATGAACTCGGTGATGTTCATTCTCTGTGTGGGCTCAGTTTGCAGCAAGTAGCAGATCAGCTCATTCATTACCATCATCATTTAATGTTTTTATGTGTCCCTCCACTAACAGGAGACATGCTTATCTTTGGCTGTCCTTACAGTAACTGAGATTATGTGGGACAGCTTTTGCTTTCAATTCTTATCAGTCTTTATTCCTGTCACACAAGTGATAGTTACCCTAATGTAATGCGTAAAGAAACAGACATTTAACACTGCTATTGTTTTAGGCCAATGAGGTTCATATTTTCTCCGTTGATAACTTAATATACAATGTTCTTTTTAACAGACAAGGTAAAAAAAAAAAACCTGTTTAATTATTTGTCTGACAAAAGGGACATTGTATATTCTGCTATTGTTTTGTTGTTATGTTTGTAATAAAGTCACAGAGAGGAAACAATGGGAGTAATTAATATGATCCCGATTTCCTGTTTTTATTATTTTTATAGTTTTAGCAATTCACCTAAAATATGTGTTGTGTCTATTAGATACATATCAGACTTGTGTCATGTGATGCGCATGCATGAAAGATAAAAGGTTTAGTAAAGGAAAAGAGCATGTACTTGCCACATTACTCACCTTCCTCAGACACATCGGACCATTCCATGTCAGGAAAGTCATACTGTTCTTTGAGGAGCCGTCTTTTCATTCCTGGGGATATGGCCAGACCATGATGTGAGAAAAACAGAGGGTAGCCACAAAGTCTGTGGGTAAGACGGGAAAAATGCCTGATGATAGGACAGATCTCACAATTGGAAACAACAACAATTTAGAGAGTCTAACTGTGAAACAAAAGGAAGAGGCAATATGTAAACAGTTAAATTAATCAAATATATTACGGTACACTGATGACTTCCAGGATGTACCTAATAACTTCCAGAGATCGCATGTCACAGAATCTGTCATGCTTCTCTGGACCAAGAACTTCTGGAGCTGCCACAGTGTCGAAACAATTATTGAATTGGAGGGGAGAAATTGCTTTTGTTTTATATTTCATGCTTTTGATTATTCTACATAAGACCCAGGTGCTTAAAAAAAAAGAAAGAAGAAAGAAAGAAATGAGGTTTTTAAATGAGCGTTAATAGCATTTTCCATTCACAGGATGTAATACTACAACCCACGTCAATCGTAGCCACTATATAAAGGAGGAAAACTTGGAGATTTATGTGAACACCCCTGCCGGGGGAGCACTTAAAAGAAGTTTTAGTTTCAATAAGCACATGGCAAATATTGAACGATTCAAAATCTGGTAATGAACAAGTCATAAAATGACAGTCCACTCACATATTACTGGGATTATCATGCAGGAACTGATGCAACTCAATGAGACAGTAAAAATTTAGTTAGTTTGCATGAAAAAACTCTTGTTCTAGTGTGCTTTCACGCTCTTATAATTATTTTAAGATGTTGTGTGGTCTCACCAACATAGTAGGATGTTATACGGGGTGTCGTTAAAGAGTTTAATGTGGTGATTTCTTTGGCAAACCCAAAATCAGTCAGCTTGAGGAGGGCACCGGGCCTTTTGGATGTGTACAGCATGTATTCTGGCTGCAAGAGACAGTTACAGTGATTAAGCGTCTGCAGAACAGAAATCAGATAACAGATCAACCACATGAAGATAAAAAAGAAGAAGAAAAGAAAGAAAGAAAGAAAGAAATACAACAAGCAGCAAACTTCCGAGCTCTATTTAAACAGGTGTCTGAGTTCTTTGACAGTAAGAAAAAAAAATTGATAAATTAAGTTAGAGATGTTCTGTTTTGTCTTTGTTCTTTAGTTAGACTTGTACATTTTCATTGGTCAGTTCAAGAAAGGCGTTAACAGCGTTGTTCAGTGCTGCGTTGTTTGTGTTTTATCTAGTACAAATTTTGACTCAGATATGTTCATGAAGGTATTACCTTGAGTCTCTGTGAGCACTGTTGATGGCATGTAAGAAATGCACTGCTTTTCCTATACTTTTCATTATGTCAGAGGCCTCTGAGCAAAAAGAAAGTGAAGACAAATAAAATGTGCATAAGGAAGTTCAAATAGAAAGGTACAGATTAAACTATGCATACAGCAACATTTTGAGATTGTTAAAATTATAATCCTTTAGATTTCCATTAAATCACAGCCTGTTTCTAAATTGATTTTGTGGTTGTTGTTGTTTTTTTTTTTTTCAGGAACAGCCAGTCAATACTGTATATACTTTTTGTACTGATTGTTACAAACCACTAATAATACCACTGGGAGAGTTCACCATCCACATGAACAAAGGACTCATTGTAAACCAGGCATCCATAGTATCTGTTATTGTTTTCACTGTGTGTGTGTGTGTGTGTGTGTGTGTGTGTGTGCGCGCATTATGTTTTTCTACATCTGTGGAGTTTACATGGGGATTTCACTCACAGTGTGGGGTCCGACCATCTTTGTGGGGCCAAAACTTTAGGCCCCTCAATTTTATCATTTTAGGATGAAGACTTAAGTTTGAATTGAGGTTAGGTCAAGGTAGGGGTTATGCATAAACTGGTTAAGGTTGGTGTTAGGGTAAGGGTTTGGGTAAGGGTGTACATATGAATGCAAGTTAATGTAAATGCAATACATCTTTATTGCTCCCGAAGGGAAACTGGTTTTACAGGGTTAGACAATTGAGCTCTCTGCTGGTTGTCATTAAATGTTTGCAGACAGATATTGGCTCATATTTGTTTTTTCTTAGATCCTACTTTCAATCATTTCCAACTACTCTAAGATATCAAGTAAAAGTAGAGACTAGCTTCTCTATATCAATATGTGTGAATGGTGCATTGGAATACATGAGAGAGGTGAGTTTGATAAAATAGCTGGACTGTACCAGATTTGTTTAATATGCACAACAATCCTCAGATTCTTTAGTATTGACAGATATATGTGTTTGGTTTAAATATTCGCTCACTGATAGATGGAATAACAACACATACTTCATTAGACGTGAATGAAGAATGTGTTATTATTGGCAAGAGATAAATAATCTGCTGTTTGACAACTTTGTCAACCCTTTATAGAGTACTTGTAACATTTCAGCAACATATCAGTTAGTTAATTGATTTTTAGTAGCTAAATTAGTTGAACACTTGAATTTTGTTGAATATTTTCAACAAATATTAAAGTTCCAGTAGGTAACTTCTGCTAACAAGCTGGCAAGATAACATTAGCAGTTGTATGAGACTCAGCAGGAGGCAACTTTGCTGCGGCCATTTGCGTCGGCTTGCCTTTTATTTAGTTTGCTGTCCCCCAGTTTTTTTTAAGTCTAGTTTGAACAGGGACTAACATTTTTTGAAAAAGATTTTTGAAATAAAACAATCCAAAAAGCATTAGCACTGCTAACAACATTATGTCACAGGAAAATATAACTGCATGCATAACTTTACATAAGTTGGATTTCTCTGTGGTATTTTTACAACATAAATTTGCAGCAACTTCAAGGATGCCAATACTTCAGTCTCTTTATCTGCGTTCAAACTATAATTCACAGCAGTACTGGATTTTACAAGTCTGTCTCACATACTATGCATCATCATCAAACTCAAACCCACTTTTATTTTGAGATGCCCTGCTCTTCACAAGATGTCAGAAAAGTCAGTGCAAGGGCTTATTTAAGATCTAACAGTGTTCAAGACGTAGAGGATGGTTTACAGATGGGAAGCAGAGAGGGAAGGCATCTATAAGTCAAACTCACCCTGCATATCTTTGCAAAACTTAAAAAAAAGACCTATACAAAACTAGACACATTTTCTTTATTCAATCAATCAATCAATCAATCGATAAAAGGACCTATTGGTAACATTTATATATATATATATATATATATATATATATATATATATATATATATATA
>JAQLOL010000002.1:18803984-18814368 GCA_029783665.1 Naso thynnoides | reverse complement strand
GCTGTTTTTTTGTTTGGTTTTCTAGTTTCACACTAGAACATAGCTGTTAAAAATCTTAGGGGGCTGAAAAGTATCTAGTTAAAGCCAAAAAACATGCTGCTTTCACTGGTGCGCTTTCTTGTAAAGGCTGTCCTCACCAGAAAGTCAGCTTTGATTGTTTGTTCAAATGGCTGAAAGACAGCTATGTTTTTATTTGGCAGCCTCTGGCACATTGTTTTAATATCACCGTGGAAAGTGGTTGTTCTGACTGTTGAAATAATCACAGGGATGGAACACTTTCACTTAACTACTGAAAACTTGAGTCACTTATTATGCAAAAAGTTTACAATGCTTTCTTTCAATCATTGGTACAAAATTTATGTAACTGTCACCAAGTTCAGTTATCTAAACTTTAACATTTAAAACATTTGTTTATCAATAGGGACCTTTAATACCTTTAATATTTTGCTTTCAGTTAAATCAAACTGTATTGTCTTCCAACCATGCAGCATTCGAGCCTTCCCCTCAGCTTTAAAACAGTTTGACATGTTGGTAAATAAATTCATTCACTTTTTTTGCCAAAAGAAAGATAAGAAGATTAACACAATTTTCATATCTATGCGCAAACTATGAGTCCACCTCCAGCAGCTGGTATAGCTTGGCATAAATACCAGAAACTTGTCATGGACCTACTGCCTGAAATAAACTGCGTGTACAAGAATCCAGCAAGAAAACTCTAGCACATAAACACACATTGAACAATGATTTGTCTCATAAACGTCTTAATTATCTTTGAACAGAGCTAGCCAAGTTATCCAGCAGCTGGCAGTTTTTTCATAGTCAGCATACAGGTATGAGAGTAAACATGATCTTTTTCAACTCTCTGCAACAAAGTGAAAAAGCACATTTCTGCAACGGTTGAATGTTCCCTGTAAGATTCATTGAAGTTATGGCAAAGTTATTCCTTGTGATTATATCATATAAGGTGATGGTGCACATCCAGGCCACACACTGATTGGTCTTGCCATTGGCATAGAAAACTGCACTGTTGTCTGTGCTCCAGTGGGTGTGTCCTCTCTGCAGCTCCAGCTAATTATTGCAGTGTTGACTGTGCAACTCTGTGTTATTATCTGAATTTATTTCTTTACTGTGTGGGTGAGGCAGCAGTGTATGGAGCAGGTGGATTAGACAGAAGCGTAAAAATTTGTCCTTTTTGGTCAGAACGAAACATTGCTTTTGTTAACTTGACCCAAGTGTAAATCCTTGGCTGTTCTGTTTGTTGGTCTGCTGGTTTATGTTGGTCTGTGTTGTGTTTGCTACTTACCATATTTCATTGTCTCAGTATATTCAAGCCTCTTCTGGCTTTCGAGCATTAGAACAAACAAAGGACCTGGGTGGTCTTGTTAGCTAACAGTTACATGCAGTGCCAGAGTTTATCCGTAACTGGGTGCTGTTCTCTAAACATGCTCATATGTGCTGGAGAGGATGAGGTGTACATTGATTTTAGGGGCAACAACTTTGTTTTATTTGACACTACAAAGTTCCTCAACATCTGGAAATGTTGAGTCTGGTTTTAATTCTCAGCAGTCATTGGCTTCCTTTTTTTCATTTTTTCTGGCGCACTGTGACAAAAGCTGTTGACAAGCTGATGGTGACACGTACATGTGCATGTTTTGATTTCTTGGGTGCATTTGTAGCTTTGCTAGTGATACAGTCATGTTTAGCCATGACACAAACTTAAAGCCTTAATGCAGATATATTAGGCAGCTAATGTGAGGAAGCCACTGAAAATGTATGAGTCAGTAAATACATGCAGCAGCCTGCAATACATGGATTTCTTTCCTCTTCTCTGATAAAATCAGTACCTTCTATAAAAAACTGGCACACGACAAGCACACATGCAACATGAAACATAACCAGTGTTTTAGTTGAGTGCAGTATTTTCTAAGAATGCAAGCATAAATGAGCCACAAGTTACCTGTTATGCTTCAAGTAAAAGTAAATAGATTTAAATCTAACATGTGTTGTGCATGTCAGGAAATCAATAGAGAGCAGAAAAAAATTAAAAAGTTTTTCCTGCTGCTGGACATCAAGAGTTAGGATGTGCATTCATCCCTTAAGAGGACTACTATATCTTATGAGAAAATAAACAAGTTTAAGCCAAGTTGAAAATACGTGACTTTTCTACTTTTTTGCATTACATCATCTGTCATATTGTGCACCTATTTAACTATATGTGATTAAACATACAAAATAAGTGGGAAAAAAAGAGAGGGAGAAAATTATTGGTGACACTGTGCCGGGTACAGAGCATTCCACCAAAATAATGACCTCCACAAATCTTAGCTGTGTATGTTCATCAGCCATGACTTCTTCCAAGTCTGTAGTAAATCTCAGTTGTATCTTGTCATATGACAGAGGATGTTATCATTCAGGACAGTCTTCCCCCTGCATGAACAGTTTCATTAAGTACCTGCAGGTTGCATCAGAGTTTTGTGACTTCAGTTAGAAATCTCAATTTAAAACAGCGTTAGTGTGTGTGGGCAAAGTCACAGGAGTGTGGAGTGTGTGGAATGTTGTGCCTGACTGATGTTTTGAGGGGATGTTTCTGACGTCGAAACAATAAATATACCGAGCGTTCACCCACAAAACTATCACCAAAGATGTTAGCTTTCATGTAGCAAGGGTGTTCATTCATCCAGAGTCTAAATGAATGAGAGAGATAGAGAAATATTTGATAGGTGCAAAAAGAGAAGAGGTCATGCTCCAGAGACAAACAAGACTGTAAATGGCAATCTACCAGAAAATAAGTAAAGAAAAATGACAAGACCTATCACGCTCTGGCTTCACATCGATGTATCAATGCATCAATTTACATTCTTGCGATCAAACTATGTGGATAGATAAATCGTCCTTCTGATGTGACTTGTATCGATCCGAAATCATTTTTAAAAGCAAAAATTAATTGTAACAATGCTAAGAAAGAGTGCTTTGTATTTAGTAGTCCAAAGTTGCAATGTGGATATATTTATTTTAGTTATAATGGTAAATAGTTGCAAACATTACGCCGGCTCATTCTCCCATTCTCCGACATTCTGTGCATGCATCAGCAGCAGCACTTTAGATACACACAGATCATGGCAGGGAACACCAGGAGAACAGAAACCACAGATTTTCAGTCCATGTTTTTTGTCAACATAGATTGAACAGAGGCCTTTCACTGAATGTTGGTGTGGTTCAGTGTGTCAAGCTTTTCCATAATTTTTACCTCCTCTATCACTGCAAAGAAACAGGCATTTTCTTTTCCTCTATTTTTAGCAATCAAAAGGTTACCATATCGGTTTCTAGTCATTGGATCGTAACATATTGTTTCTCTCTTAATAAGCCCATATTGTTCGATCACCGACCATGTATCGTAATACACATCATATCCTTGTTAAAATGTGTCATACACTTTTAGGAGATAAATGTGAATTTTATGTTTGGAAGTCTGACAGCTCAAATTTGGGACCCCGTAAATCAAGAGGACACTAAGATACTTTGCTCCGAAGTCAGGTCAAAAAGCCTATCCAGTTCTTTCAGAGAAAATCAGATGAATGCCACCAGCAGGAACACCACTTTGTAAAAGCCGTATCAGTAAACAACAAACGCACGTGACCTCATACAAAAGTCACATACATAACCACCCAGTGCAAAAAACAAGTAGCTAAGGTTAAACTTAGCCCATTTTGTCACTGTTGTGTTGGGGTGGAGTCACATAAAAATTTGCCTTCCTCCAAAGAGGGAATGACCGAAACACTTTGAGATCCACGGGTTGAACATGTTGTAACTTTGGTTTTATCTCAAATAAAAAGAGCATGGTACATTTGATATTAGACATCTTAATATATCAAAGAGATGACATAATTCAAAATAAAAAATTGCTCCTGCTGCAGCAAATTCAACATCATTGCTTAACTCAATGTTCTGTCACTGTTTGAACAGTATGTTCTACATCTGAAGTCGATTTTGTTTGCCTGAAAGCATCACACCCTTGCTGACTAGAATATATCCAAGAGACACAAACATGGAAAATATGAGCAGGCAGCCAACTGTGAAAGAGTGTGTCAGTGAGGAGACAGATTTAAATTAAACAAATGACTTCATGGAATTAGCTTTAATTCCTCATTTCCCGCAGACAAGGTGAAAATGAATGAGCTATGTGTGTTTGATGTGTGAGGTTGCTGTGCAACTGATTGGTGCAGTTCTCTCACATGCAGAAGTTAATTTCTGCCTTCCTCTGTGGCCTTCAGCAGCTGCTAGATAATCCCCTTGAGCCTGCGTCCTATTAAGCTTTTAAAAGCCGGTATAAACTGTCCATTTTGTAATAGCCATGTCACATCAAGGGTACAAATCTACCGTACCCAATGCCTTTCATCTGCATGTTGTGGTCAGCTCACAGTAACAGCTCTGCCTCCAGCTGCAGCATCAAAAAACATACCCGGATGTTACAATTCTGGATGTCATGGTTATGAGCTGATCACTTTTTATCAGTAAGTCAGACTGCATGTCCTGAAGCTAAAACAGGGGTGCAGACGGAGGGACTATCTGTCAGTGGCTGCTGAACGCTACATACATACTTGCAAATCTTTTCAAGTTACATTTAGAACTATTTGCTTTAGTGTGTGTGTGTGTGTGTGTGTGTGTGTGTGTGTGTGTGTGTGTCTTTTGGACGGATAATAACTAGTGACATCTTCCTCAAGTATAACCACATGGACTAATTTCTTCCCTGAAATCCAAAATCATCTCCCGAGATGTTGATGTTTAATATAGAAGCAGAACTGAACTCAAGTTAATGACCTCTGTTAAGCCTCACAGATTGTAATGACAACTCAGCATCTGTAGTTTAATAACTTTTATGCTCTGTCTTTGCGGTGGATATGTACTAAATGCTAAATCAAAGGGTTACAGCAGCGTTAGCATCATGACACTGAGATGGAGGCTCATTCCCTCACTCTTTAACTTTCATTAATTCCACTGCCACCTTTAAACTACAATGATGTTGTCAGACTCCTCTTAAAACAGTCTTTGAAAATAGAATTTATGTGGTAAACATTAAATCTGTTAGAAATCAGAATTTTAACATTGTAATTGGGACAGTAAGGAGCTAGTATTAGCATTTTTTCTACTAGCAGTGCTGTTGTTGTATGGCCTTACAGAGCTGCTAGTATGAATGCAAAGTAGTATAGGATAGAAAAATGACTGAACTAAACTGATTAACTTATTAACTGAACTGAACTTATTAATTTAATTGAGTGTATTATGGCAATAGATACCTTCATTGTGTATTTGCTGTTGGCATAGAAACCACAGTTAATCAGTAACACTGATCGAACACTGAACCATGCTTTCATTGTCAAAAAAAAAAAATAATAATAAGATTATTTGCATCAGCATCCTTGTAAACACTGGTGTCACAGAGGCAGCTTTACTTTTTTTTTAATCTGAGTCAAACTTTTAAACTCTATGAATAATAACTTGAAAGTTATTGAGTAAAACACTGATTATTTGAGCCATTAAAGGATGAAACTGTGTCCTTTCATGAAGACTCAAGTACGACTTAGAATTCCTGCACACAGGCATACACAAAGAAGCAGGCTCAAAATTATTGCAATTCGGTGCACGTGTGTGTGTGTGTGTGTGTCTGTCTGTTGTCTGTCTGTGTCTGTGTCTGTGTGTGCGTGTGTGTTTAAGTGCATATAGACACAGACAAAGGGATACAAAGAGCTTTTCCTAAGGCAGTCATTTGCTTTGCAAACGATGAATAACAGTCAGATGGGGCGGCTCGTCCTGTTTTGACCTGCACAACATTAGTCCAGCAGCAACCTGTGTCCGTTCCCTGCTGCTCTAAGGAACTTCTTGTATTTTGTCATATGAGTTTCATCTTGTTGTATTTTTTTTAACTTTTCATTCTCAGGTCTTTAGTGCTGTTTGGTAATAGCTCTGTGGTGCTGCTTTACATGTCAGTTTTAGGGATATTCTCAGGTATCAAAGGCTTTTGCAACTGGTTACAGATAAATTGTAAGTGTTGTTAACACCCGTATAAACCTCTTAGTCCTCTTCAGTAGCAGGAATTTATCTATGTAGGTCACTTCTGACACTCTTTAATCTCTCATCTGATGATTCTTCTGTGTTGTGCAATCAAAGGGGAACTGTTGTTTTGGCTTTGATGTCATCAGACATGCTCTTTGTTTCAGAGAGCTCATTTAGATGACAGGTAGTCCAAATTGCCACAGGCAGACAGACACACAGGATTATTGTTTTATTAGTTTTATTAACTGTCAGTCACCCTTAAAACATTTTGATTAGCACCAAGCTACATGTTTTTGCCACTTTTGATCTCAAACAGAGGCTCAACTCTCCAGGCAGAGCACTGTTTGTATCACAGTCAAGGATAAGGACCAAAATTTTTCCTCCTCCTGCATTACAGCCTTCAGGTAGCTCCACCAAATGAAATGACTCACTTTTCTCTTTTAAAACATTTTAAAAGCTTTTCTTTTTTTCACATCACCTTTCCATGAACTTAGCATGAAATTCTTATCCTGTTTTATCCAGCATCTTATTTCCTTTGCATTTAAGAGCTTCAAATCATATTAAAACAGTTATAAAATAGGTATCAGCATCAGCATATTTTAAAAATAGAAAAAGAGGAAATTTTAGATAGAAATAGAAATATTTTAATTGCAAAAGCAACAGCAATTTGACTTGTAACTTACAGTAGGCCCTTTGTTTACTTTTAAACAAACATAAATGTTTGTGAGTTTAATTCTTGGGTGCATTAATTTTAACCATTTCATCACATTTAAAGATGTATAAGAGATTAAATGAGAGGAAAATTTACTCTTCATTGCCATGAGGAAATTTAAGTTTTTCCACTTTTTCATTTACACACACAGGCCCAAAACGCACCCACAGACATACATTAAAGGACATATTGGTAACATTTATATATAGATGAATAATTTTGAAAAAATAATTTACTCAGAGGTTTAAGAAAGGTGCAGCGTAAAAGTGTTTACCCCCCAAAAAATAATGATTGTGTATTATCTATTGTACAAATTTTGTGAGGTCGAAAATGATTATTTGTTTACCTCTGTCTAAGATAGCCAAAGGCCTGTGAGCCAGTATTATAATGACTTTGGTACCAAGTAGCATCCCTAGGCGTTTTCGGACCAAACACTTATAGAAACCTTTTGAGAGGAACTGTCCACTGAGGAGTTCCTGGGAAACTAAACACCTTTAAGGGTTTCTACGCCCTTCTTCTACGTGACTTACAACATTAACCTCACAAGAACAAGAAATGAAAGCTAACTTAACTGCACTGCATTACTGCTCCGGTGTGTGGTGATAACGCACCAGGAATCTTGTACTGAACGCTATTAAATCTCAGAGAAGACACAACGGCAAAAAAACAAACAAACAAACAAACAGCGATCTCGTTGCAAGCTCTGGTTCATAGTTTGTGTCGTCTTGTTAATACAGCTGTTGGGTTTTTAAAATGGCGGTTGCCGATGCTGGCCCCTGAGTTTGGCCAATCAACATGCACTTACTTCACTATAGTTTCTCATGTGCAGTGGAAGTACCCACTCTGGAGTTGAGCTAAAAAAGTTCCTCAAAACCAGGTCCTAAGAACTATAATAGTTAACAGTTCCTGCAGTGTGGATGCAATAAAACGGGAGGTTCTTAGAACTGAGTTCTTTGAATTTTTAAATTGTTCCTACTGTCCGATAACGCCTCCTCTGTCTTCAGTGATAAAGATTTTCCATGGTAATGGTTTGAAGATGTCTGTAGGATCTTTAACAGAGAGATATCTGAGTAATTGGGCTGCCGCTCTGTGCAATGTCTTGCTCAAGGGCACCTCTGCAATCCGCAGGAGGTAAACAAGCATCTCCTCAGCTACCCGTCAACAATGAACACCAGTTTCATGCCTCTGTAGAGAAATACACACAATTTTTCTGACATGAAAATACAGGATTAATTCTCACATTTGCAGTTACCACAGTGCATGTCAGTGGCTCAATTAATACTAAACAGCTACAGCTCTTTGTGCTTAGGCCTGCAGGGACAGGAGGATTGTGAAGAGAGGGTTAAACAGCAGGTTTAACTGGATGAAAACTACAGTTTCTTAACTTTGCAGGATTACCACTGTACAGATAGACAACTAAGTATTTCTTTAACCCAAATTTGTTGTCTGAGCATATATAGATACATCGTCAGGTACAAGAGACGCTGTATCTTGAAGTATTTAAAGAGTAGGCCTACCTAAACCTAAACCACTTTTTTTCAGCTGAAAACTGATGATTGATTCAGGTCTAAATTTTGACATTTTAGTGCAAATTAATGCAATTGTAGATATTCGGTTATAAGTGTATAGCAACTGCCCTCCACTGGTTGAAACCAGGCAATTGCAAATGAATTCTGTTCTATTCTATTGGTCGATCAGGGGATTCATGACATGTCTGGTGGTCGCTTTCGTCACCAACCAAGCCCTGCACCCCACTCCCTTAAAAAACAAACAAACAAAAAAACAGTTTATGATAAGGAAGGCTGTGGCGAGAGTCTTCACACCCTCCAACAAATTGCCTGAAAAACCGTACACACACACATGCACACCAACGAACACACACACACACACCACCATAGATTAGTGAGATAAATGCTAAATCTGTGTTCAATCTGTCTTCTCCAAAACCTAAACTATATTACTGCACTCCTCCTCACACCACTGCGAGTCTCTGCTCTGCTTCTCACACACTCGATTTAGTAAGGAGGACCGGGAGCAAACAACGTTATTGCTACAACAACGACCCAACAAGGAAGTAACTGACTGACAGATTTTTGAACAGGGCAGAGACAGGCTGACGTCAAGGAGATCGCGTGTATGAACTGCTCTCTCACACTTGGGTTAAACATTGAGATAAATTCAGCTGTATTTTTTTTTTAAATGAAATTTCTTGTTGGCAGCAACATGCCGCTTTGGAAAGGGGGATTGCCGGGGGGGTCCAGTGGAGAAAAGTTGGCTGCTTATTAAATGAACTGTGAAATGTTACCAGCTAAATCCAACTACAATCGCTGTACTAGATCTATGCAGTTCTTTTGGTCTACTTTCAGTACAGCCCATCCTCCTAGCACTGCCTGAATTCATAAATTTTTTTATGTTCTAGATGCATTTTTTTTTTTTATTTCAGGGAGGATGCATGTCAGCAAAAAATCTGGTGGTTTAGTTCCCCTGTAACAGCCTTTTGTTGTTTGGTTTTATAGATAAACAAGACCAAGTGCTTACCTATTTTAGTGGTTCTGTGGGGCATTAAACACAGCGGTGCTTTTAGAATAATGCTAATATATCAGCATGCTTCCACACTCACAACAGCAATATTAACATTCTAAAGTTAACCACATAACTCAGGGATAATGTTTACCATGCTCACCTTCTTGGTTTATTGTGTTAGCGTGACAGGCGTTGATAATTTGAACAAAACGGAAAGTAGACATGAGGCTGTCCTTATTAGGTCTGCCATAAATTTCACTGCAATGCGTTGAATAGTTTTTGAGGCATTTTATTTGTAAAGATGTTGGGATGGAGTGTTAGGATACCACACGTGGTACCACTTTCTAACTAGGGAGGACATGCTTCAGTAATTAAATTTCTGTTACTCCCTGTAAAGAGGAGTTTATGTGATTAGTTTATGTTTCATGGATTAATTTGTAATGACTGTTAAGTCATAGTTTCTTCATTAGCTGTTCTAGAAAAAGGACACATGCTTTGAATCAGCCTCTCAGTGTTAAATACTGTTCTTTTTTAAGCTGGTTTTTTTTTGGTTTTTGGTTTTGTTTTTTAAATCAAACTTGTACTTTCTTACCTAGGCCTCTTCTCCCTCTGTTCCTCATGGACTTGCTTGCACCAAGTGCTTTTGTGCCATCCAGTCTTGCACCTTCCAGGTTGGGTCCATGATCAAGCTACCTCGCATGTTCTGCTTTGCTCCATTTCGAGCACATGACTGAGCCATCTAAGACGCTAGTACTTTATTTCAGAGGCGACGCTACATAAGCCAGATATATTATATATACAGCTCTTTCTTGCAGATTTCCTACAGCCAGAAGATGTGGTGGATCTTTTAAAGAAAACATGGTGGAAGGAATTCATCTCGTCCATGTCAGCTCTGACAATAGGCCGACACTCTGAGCCATATAAGAGGATATCAAACTTGTAGATGGATGCGAACATCCACATACTGTTGCTGCGCAACCTTTACTGACACATTTTTCAATACAAAAAAAGAGATGAAGGAAACTGTGCTGTCGGGTAAATTAAACTGATGGTTCTTGTAACTTTGTCTGTCTCTGTTATTGATCAGCAAATCAATTC
>JAQLOL010000002.1:18790332-18802197 GCA_029783665.1 Naso thynnoides | reverse complement strand
GTGCAGAACATCCTGCAAGATCACCACCACCCGGCCCACCACCTGTTCCAGCTGCTGCCCTCAGGCAGAAGGTACAGAGCGTTACCGGCCAGGACATCTAGGATGGCCCACAGCCTGTACCCTCAGGCGTTGAGGCTTCTGAACAGTGCCATAACCCCCCCAGACAGTAAACCACACCCCACCAATACAATAACTGTGAACTGATCCTTGCATTGCTGCACCACACCACCACTACACACCACCTCCATACCACCCTCTGTGCCAATGTGTTCTCGACCCCTCCAACATAATACATATATTTGAACTGGACTTGCATTGCTGCACTACCTCACACTATCTCCATGCCATCTGTTTACATCTTCATCCATTGCACTGTTACTTGGGGTATTGTTTACATGCCATCTGTTTACATCTTCACCTGTAAACTGCACTGTTACCTGGGTATTGTCTACATGCCATATGTTTACATCTTCATCCATTGCACTATTAGACTATCGCACTGTTACTTGGGTATTTATGGGTGTCAGGATATTTATGTTTGTATTTCTTGTGTGCACTTTACTATATCAGTCTGTGCTGCTCCAACGAAATTTCGTTGTTTATGACAATGACAATAAAATGATTGATTGATTGATTGATTGAAAGTACAGATGTGAATGCACCTGAAAACACTGTGGACAGATTGTGATCTCTGAAGGTGGTCCGGGTGCATTGTGACCACGTACAACACAAGCGCAAATGTGTCTAAATCCACATACACCAACTCTTTGGGATGAAATACGTAATTGACCTTTTGCTGAGCCACACCCCTCTTGTCATGGTCCATCAAGCTAGCTGTCATTGTTTCTTTGAATTGTAACATGTAAGAGTTAAGCTGTGTTGTTGGGTGTTAGCTCAGGTTACAATGCCGCAAACCCAAAGCTGCCATCCCAAGACTCCAGCCATGAACTTTAGCTGCTAGGCTTGCTAGTGCCCTCAATTATAACCAGCTAATGTAATATAATAATAAAAGCTAAGCAATGTTACATGGCCTAAATGTTTATTTTAGCATGAGAGGAGCGGATGTGGCTCTGTGTTTGTTACACTGTGAGGTGCTAAACAAGAAATAAGGACGTCCGGACAGTTATGATGATTTTGGAAAGGAGAAGAATGGATATCTCCTTCAAAACTTCGCTGAATAATGAGTGTCAACATTTAAAAGTGTCCGAAACACAACATTTAACCATGACAAGCTTGAAATCCACATAACAGCCTGACTTGAATCTGCCTGAATCTGAAAAGATTGCATGAGTTTCAGGAATGCATTGCCATGTATTGAACTGGGACCCCGGGTAGAGCTGATGGATGCTGCGCCGTCATTTGCCAGTTTGTGTTCCAGTGCAGAACTTAGCGAATGTGGTGGTAAAAAATGGTCAACAGAAGAAGAGGACGTGATGTTATGTAGAGTGGGAAGGAGCGAGACTGGATAGCAATCAGATGTGGACACTGGGGAAACATAATAAAACCAGGTATAAATGTATGTGGTCAAGTAAGTGATTGAATCATTAAATGCAAGTTGTAAACAGGGTCGATGAGAAGTCAAAAGGGTGAGAATTTATTCAATACTGGCAGGAGTAAAGAGACAGTGGGAATATTAAAGACTTAAAGGGATAGGTTACCCACAAAAGAAAATTCAGTCAGTCTGACCTTCCATCAGTATCAAGGTGAATAGATAATGACTGAATTTTTTGACTGAATTCTTATATTCAGGAATTGTAATAAAACTCTTTTTTGTGTACGCTGGACATCACATAACATGATTACTGGGAGTAAAACCTGCTTTAATCAGCATTTTAAAATTATCATACCATAATGTGAAACATGAGTCTTCTACTGACAAACTCGCAAAAAAATTATTCCCCGATTTTGCAGTTCCTCTCAGCTCTACAAAGTATTTTAGTATCTTTAAGCTTGATGTTTTGGTTTTCTGGCCCTTTCACTCTCATCGCTCTCATCAGTTAAGCTTCCTTTCCAGATGTTAGCATCTCTTTTAAATGAAACCCTACCATAAACATGACCTTTTCTGCATTTTCACACTATCAGACCCTTTTTGATTACATCAAAAAACAGCTACCTGCACTTGTGAGGAAACACTATTCCACGTTTGTCTGACCTGCTGCATTGAGTGAGAGACAGAAAGAGCGGGATAGCAAATCAGTTTTCTACAACTTGTTCATGCAAATGCTTCACAATTAAAGCATGTTAGGAAAGGAAGGGTTTCTTTCCATTGAGATGCTAGACAGCCTTTAATTTAAAATGGATACAGGAAGTATTTAGTTTCTATTGCCAGTGAAACAGGGTGAAAAACAGGAATCAAAGTGACCAAATATACTTAACAAACAGAGAGAATAAAAAATATGGCTTAGAATTCTAAATGTTGCCAAAAATTAACAACCACATTACGCTAAGGCTACAACAACGAAACTTATCGATTCGGCTCATTTGTAAACATCAAAGTTAAGCATTTCTGCAATAGATAAAGATTGTCTGGAGGTTTATTCAGCATATGCTAGCCCATCTTTTCCTTGTCGTCTAGTTTCAGTTCATCATTACAGTTTAGCCAAATGTTGGTTTCTGGCCTTTACACAGTCAGACTGCAGTGTGGGCCGACAGACTGTGACTGTTGCCAAAGCAACAGTGGAAATTAATTAACTTGCTTTTGTAAGTGGCTGAAAACACTCAAATCATCATTGATATAAATCATCTGATTACAAACAATAACTTTGCTCCATTGCTCAGGTGTATATGTACCTGCCGATCACCAGGCAGAAAAAAAGATATAGTTAGCGACTATAGCTAATGAACACAGTGGACCATGTAGCAGCTAAAAAGCCAAAAATTTGTCAAAATCAGAGCTGAACCAAAGTGAATATTGTATTTGCATTCATCAGTTTGCCTAAAACTGGATGCAAAATGTATTATTCTTTGCTCTGTCACACTTGAGTGGAAGTGGACTGCTAACACATTCATCACATCAACTTTATAAGATGATTATGTGTTGTTTGATAGTTTTGCTCAAAGGATCAAAAAATCAACAACTGCAGATTCAAGTAAAGTTTTTATTTTATATGCAAATAAAACTTTTTTTCATGTGAAACACTGGAAAGAACATTGGGGTAAATTTAATCTATGGTAATGGCTGGATTTCATTTTCTGTCAATATAATGAGAAGCAAAACATGTGGATATGAGCTAATTTTTCAGTGAGAAGATATTTTATTTGTTTTCAAAACAATATCCATTTGGATCAGTATTCAACATTTTTATAGCTTTGGTTTTAAGGGTTTGGGGAAGATCCCAGTCCGAATATAATATTGAAAAGTCAACAATTGAATCCAAGGATTTAGTTTAATCAGGAAGACTAACTGTAATTCCAAGTCTTTTTTTTTCTTCTGCTATCAGGCTGTTGAATGGAGAATAACCTGAGGGTTTTTTTGTTTTTGTTTTTTTCCCATAACCACATAGATGGCTACTCTTCTCTTAATTATACTGCACATGTGAAATTCAGGGACTGCAGTTTTTACGTGCATTTCATTTAAAATGTCTTTCATTAACTTATTTTTGCACTTTCACACTTTGTACACCAGAAGACATTCTTCTGTCTACCCTGGCCTCGTGTGTGTCTGTAGGCACGGGACCACACGAGGTGACCATGTATGTGTGTTTTACTGTATGCGGTTGGTGGACTGTAGAAAGCAAATCGCCCTTCAGCCATAAATACTGTTGTAAATCTGCATGTTCGCACATCTATTTTGTGCAGCTGAGTGGTTGCTGTTTTTGTGTTTTAGGTGATGGAAATCCTAAAGAGAGCAGTCCTTTTATCAACAGCAGTGCAGCCAGTGATGCAGAAAAGAGTCAGCAGTACGATGGCAAGAATATGGCTCTGTTTGAGGTGAGAAGAGATATCAAGGCCCACTATGATACATAGTGGAAATATGGATGTAAAATGATTCCTTTTATTTGTTGTGAGGTCAGATATGATTGATTTTCTCTGTGCGTGTCACAGGAGGAGATGGATACCAGCCCAATGGTCTCCTCTCTGCTCAGCAGTCTGGCCAACTACTCCAACCTGCCAACAGGCAGCAAAGAGCACGAAGAGGCCGAGAATAATGAGGAGGGAACACGTCCATCCAAAAAACCTGTTAAGGTAGATTTCTGTGTTTTATCCAGTCGTTCACACCCTGTAAGAATTTAAACCAGAATATCAAAAAACAAAACAAAACATGGGACTCTTTAGGGCATCAGACAGAAAAGATTACATGTGCTCTTCAATATTTATATCTTCAAGATTTGGCCTGAAGACACAGGAGATCAATCAGTGCAGCCAAATCAATAAAATCCTCTAAGAGTATGAGTAGTACAAATTATACACTTTGCAATGTTCTTGACTTTTGCACTCACTGCTGCACTGCACATTGGTCTATTAACACAAAACTCAAAAATCCATTGATTATTGTTGCATCTGCTCATTCGTTCTGCAGATATTAGAAGCAGTGGGAGTGAAGCCTTTATTTCAGCCTCCAACTGAAGAGCCAAACAGATCAGTAAAGCACTTTAAATGAAAACCAGCCAGCCGTCACAGCAATAGCATTATGTCAAGTTATTGCTCAGTATGGTTGTTTTCAAAGAAGGCCATTGCTTTCTTGGAAAGCAGCAGATGCGTCACAAGATGTTATTATAATAGCCCAACAATTTAGCCAGTTGAGTCACGAAAAACCTTTAATTTGTAATTTTGAGAACCACCTGTTTACTTGACCTTCAAAGCCTTTGAACATAGTTTTTTTTAACTGTCTTTTCAACACCTGCTTGTACCTGTTTTTTCCCCCGGCCAGCTTATCATTTATTGGCCCTCAGGGTTTATGCCGGCTCGGGTTTCCTGCCTTTGTTCAGCAGACCAGAAAAGAGGGTTAGTCACACAATAGCCTGAATCCTCTTTGGGTTTTACTTTCTCTACTGTTGATAACTTCGGTTGTCTAAAGGATCTGGGGTAGACTGGCACAAGCCCAAACAGATTTTGCTTCTACCTACACCTAGCTTGTCCTTCCATCACTAAAATCCAAATAACACATTCAAGTAATGTAACAGACTTACTATATCTTATTATCTTATTAATTACAATTAAGAATATAAAACATTTTTTCATTAAACATTATCGGTACACATTGAAAAAAATAACATTGATGCAGCTGTTTAATGATAAGGTGTCAAAATGTTATTTGAAGGCTTATGCGTAACATGGTTTTGGTTTCTTGTGTCTTAATGAAATTATGAAATTCCTGTTCTGTGCCCTAAGTGAGTGCAAAAAAAAGCTCAATTCCACATCTGTAAAGGTCAGTTCTACCAATATTCGGACAATGTGGATGCCGAAATTGAAGGACTTTGCAGAACAAAGTATTTTCTTGCCAGATTTACAGTGCATGTGAAACAACAGGATTGGTGGCTGAGCAGTCTGTCGAGGTCTGTCTATAAGAAAGAGTGAAGGTATACATGTTGAATTCAGGACATTTTGGTTTGAGAAACACTGCTGTATTGTAACGAGTGAAACACATGTATATTTGGGAGCTGACTAATGATGACATGCTGCTGTGCTCCTGCTGCTGTGTTTTTTGTAAAGGATGATTTTGTCTCTTTGTTTCTATTTCTGCTCTATGACATCGTGGACACATGATGCTGCTGGTAGAAACTATTCAGTACAAGACAATTATTTAAACTAGATGGCAAGAGTTTGCTTTGCGAAGCAGCTGCATTTGTTGTCAGTCTTTAAACTATGCTTGTCAGCATCCTGTAAGAAACCACCTACAGCCACAGGCTCAGGTGGTCCAGCTGTGACAACCTAGAAAAAGGAAAATTAACAACAATGGCTTCTGCTGAATTGGATAGCATGAATGTTTGATTTACAAGCTGGCTGTGCTGCTAGCGCTGTCCAACTTTGTTACATGGTTCGTGGGTCTGATTGATTGAAGAGAGCCTGTGACAGACAGATGTTTCGTCCAGTCATCGTTTGAAATTGCTGCCCTTTTCCAAAATGTTTCCAAGGACAAATTCCCAGATGGTTCTGTGTGACAAACCCATCTGGCAGGTCACATTAGGTGAGAGTAACTATTCCATCATTATTTGGATCTAACAGCAGGACTATTTAAAAATCAAACAGGAAAACACTCTTTACTTTTAGTTCTCCTGGTACACACATAAAACAGTGAGTAAACACTCGGTCAATGGTTTGAAACATTTTAATTTAGCTTTAAGCAGATGAATAAACAACTGTAACTCCTTCTGTGGTTACTTTTAGGTGAAGGCTGAAAAAATGAAGAAAAGGGAGCATAAACATTTAACTTCCCACCTCTACTGAGAGGGAGCTCTGGGTGGAAAATGACCCATTTCCAAACAAATAGCCTGTCCTCTGCTTCTCTGCAGGATTACCATATCTTTATGTTTGAAAAAAAATAAACAGCTTTCTTTCTGATGAAAGAATCAGACCTCATTCCATGAATTTAAAAGGCAGAAAAGGTTTAAGGAGACTGAACAACAAAGTGCAACTCTGACAGATTGTAACATTTCAAACCCATCCTCAATGAAAGTAAGATGAAGTCAATTGAAAACTTAAAAAAAAAAACAAAAAAAAACATGCAACCTCTTCTAATCACTCTCCATGTTTGTGTCTCTCTCAGGCTCCACAGCTGGGCACTCTGATGGGAGTGTACTTGCCATGTATCCAGAACATTTTCGGGGTGATCCTTTTCCTGCGGATGACCTGGATGGTTGGGATCGGAGGCGTCTTTGGCTCCTTCATAATCGTCTTCATGTGTTGTTCCACAGTGAGTGAAAAAATTAAAATATGCCTGATAAATTCAGTGCAGGACCACAGAGCTGTAAACATCCATCCAGAAGATTTTATCAATCTGAAGTGATTCCTCAGCACACACATAGTGAGTTGGGGGGGTTTGTGATTAAACTACAGGCTGTTATCAGGCTGTAATTATAATTTGCTTTGCACAGATGCTGAAGGTGACATAGTAAATCCTGCCATATGGATAACTGCCAATAAACCCATTTATACCACCACCACTTTTCTCCTGTAGGATTCATTTAGCTGCCCTGCCAACAAGCAGGTTTTAAAAATTCACTTACTGTCAGTTAGAAGAAAAGTTTTTGGGTTATTACAAAAGAAAAAATCCTCATGTGCTGTTGTAAGTGTCATCTAGCATGAAGACGACTAAAGAAAGACTCAACATGAAGTGATTTGACTGGGATGAATTTCGAAAATCCTTCAATTAACGTTTTCATTTAAAGGTTTCTGGGTTGTTGTTTTTTTTAAGTTTTATTATGAATATGGTTCAACTACAAATTAATTGATTAAGTCAGTGTTGTAGTTGAAGTAGAAATACTTCAAGGTCAAGGTCAAGGTATCTTTATTATCCCCAAAGGGGCAATTTGTCATTCAGCATACATACCTTGACCTTGACCTTCATTGCTGTACTTAAGCTTTTTGTGTGTTTATTTTTTTGTTTTGATATCTGAACTTTTCTTTAGTATTTCTATTCCTGTAGACTGGTTACTAAACAAAACCAAAAGAAATCTGGTAGGCTACTGGCCAGTGATTTTTGTTTTTTTTTGTTTGGTTGGTTGGTTTAGGTTGGATCACAGACTGTAAGGAGTTGGATCACCATGTTAGGCACGAGGGCAAACAGGTGCTCTTAGTAATAAGTACTAAGTACTGAGCTGGTTAAAACTTTGGATGATACTGCCATCATGTTTTATGTTTGATTTTAAATCATTTTGTTATTATGACGTAGTAGCAGTCGCCCAGTTGCAGATTTAGCTTGAGCTAAACCTTTGCCTACTGTGTTCAAATCAGGCCCATAGGAGTTTAGAAAGTTAAGAAAGCTTTCTAATAGCACTTCCTTTTTAGCAATTTATTTACATTTTGTTTTATGACTGAGGAGCATTTCTTTGCACCCTAGTGACTATGGGTGGACATTAGGTGTTCAGGGATATGAGCCAGTTCCAACACTAGATCCCATGGCTCCTGAGGAGCTTCTCCAGTTCACAGTCTAAAATTGCAATGGAGACTGCAGCAACAGCTGATGCAGCTGCAAAAAAAATGGCATGAAGTGCATCTCGGCACGTGGTGTTTGCAAAGGTATCACGTGCAAGAATTGTGTTGATGATGTCCAGTTTGGAGAAGACTCAGACATTGACACATGAAGCATGTATTAGAGTGGATCAGTATTATGCAAGATACTGAAATAAATGAATAACGCTACTTCAAATGTCAAAGTGGGTGTGGCTGTGGCTTTTTTTCCACTAAGGAGCAGTTTTGGTGAAAAACTAATGTGACCCTGACAATTGTTACCTTTCCATTAGGCTTCTGCTTTAGAAAAATAGAAAAAAGGTTATATTTTTCATGGTATTTACTGGGGTAATTTTCTTTTTTGATTATTATTATTGTTTTTGGGGAAGCAGGGGGATTGAAACCCTTTATTCGTGAATAATGGCTGAAAATGCAGTGAGTGGAAAAAGTGGAGGTGGCTGTTTTTGCGCTAAGGAGTGGTTTTGGTGAAAAACTCATACTTGCAATCAACTCAGAATCATGAAAAACCCCTAGTTTGACCCCTCACAAGTTACTTAAAGTCAAATTTAACATTTTCGATTTTTCAAAACTCAGTAACAGATACCTCAACTTTGAGCAATTTTTTTAGGAGGTTTCCCAAAGGAGTTGAATTTCAACATTTTAAGACATGATATTACAAACCTTCCTAAACACAATGGTGAAGAAATTTCTTGGTAAGGATTTAGTTCCCAGATTAGTCAAATATCTGCTAAAATGCCCTTACTAAAAAAGAAATATGAGTTTCTGGTTTTGATTCCATTATTGCTTTTACTTTCCTTTACACATAAACAATTGGGCCTAAAAAATAAAGCTGTGATGGATATTAAAGCCCCTCCGAGGAACTTTCTTTTTGTCTCAGTTGTAGCGACATGAGCGGACAAAAGCAGTACTGCTTAACTGTCCTAAAGGCCAAGCACGAGCATTCTTTTTGTAAAAGATGAAAGAAACACAACATTTACTTGCACCATACCAGGTCGGCCATGAACACAAAATATTAAAATTATCTCAGGGAAAAATATCCTCCTGCTTCCAACCATAGATAGTAATAAAGAGAACAACAAATCAATTATGCTCATAAAAAACAAATCTTTTTTTCGGTCTGTGTGCTGTAAAGCGTTTTGTAGCATTTCTGCTGAATGAGCAGACTGAGCAAATGCATTGTGAAAGACAGGTTAGTATTCTTGAATCTTCTCAGTGATGGTCTCATTTGCTGATGTAGGTAAGATATGAGGCATCAGTATTAAATTTAGACTGCTTCATAACCAGTTAAGAGTTCCTCATAGGAACTTTTAACTGGTTAAACAAGAGCACTCAAACCTAAATGATAGGTTCACATTTCATCAAATCATTCCTAAAACAATACTCACAAGCAGATAGAACATAAAAGCAGGTTTTTCTTGTTGTAATCATTCCTCCTGTTCATAGTAGCTGTTTTAAGAGATTCTTTCCAAATGGAATTGCAATGGGAGTGATTGGGAAGAAATACGCAACCCTCAAAAAACCCCTCCAGAGTTCAGTCGAATCTAAAATAAGGTTCCAGTAGACTGAGTTACACAAATCAAGAGAGATCCAAGACTCTTAAAACAGTTGACAAGAACAGGAGGAATGAATAGAGCAAGGTAAACTTTGTGAATACTGTTTTAAGACTTAAAAGCTTGTCCTTAAACAGTGTCTTTTTAAGTGAGATGCAGAAGCCAAGTCTAAAGACATCTCTATGGATTTTCATGCTAGCTGAGTGTTAAACGGACCCAGTGGTGGCTGCAAACAGGGACTGCTCCCTAAAGGCCTTCACTGCTTGACTTGGCATCATTGTTGTTGTCTCTGCTGTACATTGTATAGCAAAGCTAAACACCACAGTTCTGATTACCACTCTTTTGCTCGAAGACCAACTCTGCAATAAATGAACATCACTGGCTCTTCCTCCCTGTCCCTTCAGCTTCGCTCCTTAGTTTTTTAACATAGTACAGCTCACCACAATAAATTAGCATCAGCCCTTGTAACTGCCAGCACACACATGTACAGTGTTTGTGTTACATGGGTAGTGTTTCACAGGGATAATTGCATTGTGTCTCTCCCCACCTGGACCCTGACATATGTTCAACAGCTCAGACGGACACGCCCAGCCCAACACACTAACGTCAGACTGTCAGAGCACAGAGAGGGAAAGAGGGAGGGGGTGCCAGATACTTAGTGCTTCCCTCATCTCTCCTAGTTGAGTTATAAAAAGGCAGTTGGAGGTGTTATGTGTTATTTCTCACTTCCATCAATACACTGGTGTGCTCACACATTCCTAAACAGACATAAACATGCACCAACAACAAAAACGTCATGCACATTATTGTATCAAGTCCAATTTCTCCTCCTAAATGGACAGATACAATGATAACACAGAATCAGCAACACTGCTGTGCTGCTTGGTTCCACACCTACCTCTGCCCATATGGTCTTTCACAAGACCATGGGTGACCCTGACATTGACTACAGGACTAAGTGGCTTTTTGACTCCAGCTGCAAGTAAATGCAATGGCTTCCTCTGTAAATATTACAGAAAATCCCCTTCAATTTACCATTTATGCACACTTACAAGCAGGTGTAGGAAGCAGCAAGCATTAAGTTCAGAAAAAAAGAAGTAGGGAAGGAGAGAGAAAGAGGGAGAATAAGAGACAGAGAGACACAAACAAGCAGTGAGGTTTTAAAAAAATGTAATAACAGTGGTTAAGGCCTGCTCTTTCATTGAGTAAATCTGGCCTCAGCTATTTCACACTGTAGGAATCTCCTGTTGAGCAGATCAAAGGCTCACCCAGAGACAGGGCTCGCACAGAGCACAAGGAACAGGTGACAGCTCCGACGCGCACGAAGGCATTTACACATGAACACACAAACCCTCTCCCACCGACAGCACACACGCATATTTGAATGAACTCACAGTGAGATCAGAAACGCAGAGTGACAGCCCCTTTTGTGCTGAGATGAGCCTGTGGTGAGTCTTTCTGAGGAACCCATACGTCTATCATCTGAGCTTTGAAACCACTTAAAGAGAGTCAATGCAGGCTACACGCACAAACACACACTGTTAGTATGCAGCGGGTATGACAAAGTACATTCAGACTTTACAAGTATGAGCATGACATGTACCATATGAATAAAACATTGATGAGAGTAACACATGTACAGTGGACATCCAGCTATGAATGGTAAAGGAAGCATGTGCAGCCTTATGATGGATAGATCTAATATAGAGCAGGCCATATCCAGAGGGGGTGAACATAAGGCTATGTCATCACTGGCCCATCTCTTTCCATACCTTCCATCACTTTGCACTCCCACCCATAAACAGCAGGATGGGGGATACTGTAACTCCCACACACAAGAACACACAGGCACACACACACATGGACACACGTACGTGCAGAAAAACGCGCAGGGATCCAGGCGTATGCATGCATGGACCTATTCATTTAATTGCAGTACAGTACAGACATGCACACAAATGCATGCATACATACACACAATAACATTTTTCACAAAGAGAAATTAATCTCGGGTGGTCTCAATGTTTCCACTTGAGAAAGCTCTGGTTTGGAAATCACGCGATCCAGTACATACTGGGCTCAAACTGCATGGACAGACAGACAGACAGACACACACACACACACACACACACATACACACACACACACACACACACACACACACACACACACACACACACACACA
>JAQLOL010000002.1:18754321-18768663 GCA_029783665.1 Naso thynnoides | reverse complement strand
AACTTTAATGGGCCGCGTTGTGTCGTATTAAGTGTTATCAAACTCCCTGAAATACTATTACACAAGACTAAAGACGCAATCATAAGTCGAAAAAACAATGTAAATATATTTTCTGTGTCAAAGTAGTCATGAATGTACCTTTTTACAGGATCATCATGGCAGATGATTTTGACGTAGAGGCCATGCTGGAGGCTCCATACAGAAAGGTGGGTTGCAAATTACATAGACGAGGCCTGTTTAACTGTTATGATTTACTCTTGAGACCTTTGTTTTTTGCTTTACTCTTGAGAACTTTGTTTTTGCTGCTGTGACAAAGTTTACTTGAATGTTGTGTGGTGTGACTGAGTATTTAAAACGTAATACAGAATTATAAATAAATCCACATCTATCTCTCTTTGTAGACTTCCCTAATGATATCTCACCTCTACTCCCATGAATTCATCTTTGATTCCACTGTGAACTGTGAAAAAAAGGAAGGTAGTTATTGTGCATATACTGATGTACTGTGGTTCACCTTAGGACTAAAAGAGAATCAACCTAGAGCATCCAATCCGTATTCGGTTACAACAAGGTGAATACAAATGGTTGATAAGGCCATCCTTACCTGTCCAGCAAAGGAGGCAGTATTCAGATTTACAACCTACATGCATTCACTTTCAGAATGTGCAGTCCTGTATAATCACATTCAAACCTTTCATACACTGGGTGATTTTGACACGAATACTTTGTCACTTTTAAATAAAAAATCTTTAATCCAATTGCTCTTCAATAAGAATCACTGTTTTAAATTCTATATTAAGCGTATTTAGAAAAATCTGAAATCAATAAGGGGCATTACATTGTTTCTGTCTTTAACTGTAGCTGCTATAAATCATAAAGTTGTAGTTTGACATCAGTGTGCTTGAATGTAAATACTGCAGTTGTGGAGCTTAACTGTACAAACACATGAGCCACATGGTTTAATAGAAAATCTAATGGAAAAGGGTCAATAATTACATTTCTCTTGCCTGTAAACATGAATACTGCCTCTTTGCCCTAGTAAACTGTAATGTGAATCAGCATCATGATTTTGCATGCTACACAATACCACGGATATTGATAAAATACTAGAATAACTGTAAAATAGATACTTCTATGTAGAATATTGTTTTATGAAGTGAGTAACTATTCAGTAGTTAATAATTCCTTAAGTCCAAAGCTTAGAAGTTTAACTTATATTTATATTATGCAACCTACAGATAATGGAAGTGTATCACGTGGCTGAATTAATGGATTTATTTATTTTATTTATTCATTTATTTTCTTGGGCGTCAATATTACTAAGAAGTGTGAATCCCTGTTTGCTTCAGGGCAAGATGTGTGACAGAGGTGGCATCGAGCTCTTACAGTCCAAGAACGAAAATGGGTGAAGATCACTGGACTGACACCAACCACACAGGATCTCTTTTAGTGGTCGTGGGCCATGCGTGGTCACATGATTAGGCAAAAAAAAGGCTGTGGCATTGGTACGACCTATTAGAAGGGGAATGGTGGAGATGATCTGACTACTGTCTGACTACTTCCTGAACTCAGCTAAACTGTTGGACACCCTCACTTAACTTTGCTTTGTTGCATTAAGTACTGAGCAGCCTTGTTAAAAAAAAAAGAAAGAAAGAAAAAGAAAAGAACAGGAGTGGGATGAGAAGCTATTGGGGTGGTGGAAGGGCACTGTCCAGGCATGACAGTAGGAAGTTTGAAGTATTATTATTAATTGAATATATTCTGCATTTTCTCTTGTCCCATCCCATCCCCTTTACCTTGACGACTTGAAATGTTTCATCTACGTCCTCATGATGTTCTCCTATCAACCTTGCTTAGGATGAGATCAAGTCCTCTCATGCAAATGGACATGACGATCAGAGCAGGAAGTAAGTTTTTTACATATGGTTATTAAATTCATGTCTCTGAATAACAAGAAGTTATTCATTGGACTTTAAAGACTGTCACTTGTTGCGACTATACCAGTTTTGTTAAATGTTCTAGGAAAAGGAGGAGCCGAAGCAGGAGCCGAAGCCCAGGCTCTAGGAAGAAAAGAAGCAGGAGCAAAGACAAAAAGAAGGGAAGAAAGAGGAGCAGGAGCCGAGAAAGAAAACGAAGCCGCAGCAGAGAGCGCCATCGCAGCCGCTCTCGAAGCAAGGAACGCTCTGGGCGATACAAAGCTCGCAAGAGCCCCATGTAAGTGACCTTTTCAGACTTGTCAGTATATAAACTTTTTCACCCCTTAGTTGATATTTTTATGAAGGTCATTATTAGATAAGTGTAAACTCAACTAGATGTGTATTATGGTGATGGCCCACATAATGCTGAGATGTGTTTCTAATTATGTCCTCTATATTTATATACATAATACCGTCCATAATGGATAATATAACCACGAAGTCTGAATGCTCTTGTCTCTCATGGTTAAGTATTATGAACACTTTTTAAAGCTTTAACACTGACAACAAAATTATAATTCTTTAATTTTAGCCGAAAGCGTTCCAGAAGTCGGAGCCCGTTCAGAAAAGAAAAGAGTCCTATCAGGTGAGATGAATTGTCACAGTTGTTAAAGTACCTTTGATTTACATTACTGTTAGGTTTGTTTTTTGTTTTTTTTAATATATTGTTCCTCAGGAATTTTTAGTAGGATGCCATTGGCCATATAACAAAATCCCATTGTGTGTCTTAGATTTCTGGCATTGATTATTGTACTTTCTAAAAACAAACAGCTTTTTAAGGTTTCCAGAGGCATTCTAACATTGTATAACAGTGGTTAATTTTTCACTTCTCAAGGCAACCAATAGACAATCTCACACCAGAGGAGAGAGATGCGCGCACAGTTTTCTGTATGCAGCTCGCTGCGAGAATCCGAGCTCGAGACCTAGAGGATTTCTTCTCAGCTGTTGGAAAAGTAAGTACATGTTCAGGTCATCACCATACATAATCCAGCAAGCCAATATGTAAAAACAGTTCCCTAAATCAAATGTTTCTCTTTAGGTGAGAGATGTGAGGATGATCTCAGACAGAAACTCCAGAAGATCAAAGGGAATTGCATACATTGAGTTTGTGGAGGCTTCTTCTGTTCCCCTGGCAATTGGATTGACCGGCCAGAGGCTTTTAGGAGTTCCAATTATTGTCCAGGCCTCACAGGTTATGGTAACTTCATCTAAATATAGCCTGCAATTTCATTTCTACCTGATGTGGCTGAACATGGACCCTGAATTAGCTTAGATTTTCTTACTTGATGTGATGAAATGCTTGTAAATGATGAACACCACGCAAAAGTGAAGCTATTTTGAACTATACTGACAGAATAACATGTATGTAATTCCAGGCAGAAAAAAACAGAGCTGCGGCTGCTGCTAATAATCTACAGAAGGGCAGTTCAGGTCCAATGCGACTGTACGTGGGCTCGCTGCACTTCAACATAACTGAAGAAATGCTTCGAGGGATCTTTGAGCCTTTTGGAAAGGTTAGAAATACGTTTTACAAATAAAGATTTTTACCTGTTTTTCGTAAATGCGTTTATGACATTTCTTTGCATTGATGTGTTGTGTTTCCAAAGATTGAGGGAATCCAGCTAATGATGGACAGTGAGACCGGAAGATCCAAAGGATATGGTTTCATATCGGTAATTAAAGCATCCATATTTAACTGATAACGCTCTGGCATTTGCAGCTAGTTTGACTCTAACCTCTTTTGCTATTTAAGTTTGCAGATGCAGAATGTGCAAAAAAAGCCTTGGAGCAACTGAATGGCTTTGAGCTGGCCGGACGCCCGATGAAGGTGGGGCACGTCACAGAGCGCTCAGACTCATCGACAGCCAGCTCGTTCCTGGACAATGACGAACTCGAGAGGACTGGCATTGACCTCGGCACCACAGGACGTTTGCAGCTTATGGCTCGACTAGCAGAAGGTTTGATTTGACCTGCAGTATTTTTGTAAACACAGTACAGAGGCCCAAAAATTCCCCTTAAACGAAAATTCCAGAAAATCTTCACTTAGTCACAGGGAACATTATTCAGACATCTGAAAGAGTTCTTTCATTGGGATGAAACCATATGCTTAGTTTGGAGTGTTAGCTGCATCCCTTGATCATAGCACAGTAAATTTAGTACATTCAGGGTTTTGACAACAACAAGAGATCTCAAGACTTAATCTTTGTCTTTTTTTTTTTTTAAATGTTTTTAGACATTGAGATTTGATGATCACAGAGATTATAGGCATATTAATCTGATGATGAAGATAGTTTCACCGCTTTGTGGCAAGTCAGGACATTTTGATTTGATGTCCGATGCTTATTTTTTTGGTATGGTACTCAGTCTTGAAATAGTTAATTTATTCACGCTACATGTTGTGAAACGTAGAGAAAACTGATCTCCTAATGGTGGCGTGTTTTTTTTAAAAACATCTCTCCCCCTGGAACAGGAACTGGTCTGAAGATTCCTCCTGCTGCTCAGCAGGCTTTGCAGATGACTGGGTCCATACCCTTTGGAAACATCAGTGCTCCAGCAGGTGAGAGCCTTGATGTTGGAAAAAGTGTTTAAAAAAAGTGTGTGTGTGTGTGTGTGTGTGTGTGTGTGTAAAATTTCATTTAAAAAAATCCTCATCTTTTTGTTTCAGCTGTTCCAACTCCAGCACCAAGTCAAGCCCTGAACCTTCCATCGCAGCCACTGGCCACACACTGCCTTCAGCTGTCCAACCTCTTCAACCCACAAGCGTAAGGAAACACTGAGCTCTCAATGTTTGAAGCTTTTCTCACAATAATGCTCTTTGCTTCAGTGAACATAAAATGAGTTTTTGGTCTTAGTAATGGAAAGACTTCAAGATGTGTGAACCTTACTGTTTTCAATATTTTTTGTTTTGCTTTAGGAATGCTGACAATTGAAGCTTCTAAAGCCACAGAAATTTAAACTTTACCAAACATGTTTTTCAGAGAGAACGATCCCAGCTGGGCCATTGAGATCCAAGATGATGTCATTGAAGAGTGCAACAAACATGGAGGAATTGTTCACATTTATGTTGATAAGAACTCTGCTCAAGTAAGTTGACACTAAGTAGATGACAGGAAAAGTGGCGATCATGTTCCAGTTGACGTGAAAAAAGGTTGACAGAAATCTTGTCTTTTTTTCCACGTAGGGTAACGTGTATGTGAAGTGTCCCTCAATACCAGCAGCGATGGCGACTGTAAATGCTCTTCATGGACGCTGGTTTGCAGGTATGAAATTATGGCATTTGTTTTGAATCTTTCAAATATAAACAGCAAAAAAAGTGTGTTGTGAAAGTTCTGTTAACCTTTTTATTCTCTTTCTTAGGGAAAATGATAACAGCTGCCTATGTCCCCTTACCAACGTACCACAACCTTTTCCCTGATTCAGTAACAGCGAAGCAGCTTCTAATGCCGACTCGTCGATAGTCATGCTTCCAGAAGTCAGTGTAAATACATTTGTTTGCATTCATGAAAATGTCATTGAGACAGACACATTGGAATTAGTTGGCTGTGTGTAATAAAAGTTGCCTCAAGTTCATGTTTTCACCATTGAAAATTAGGCTTTTTTTTTTTTCTTTCCAAGTTGCTTTTCAGATTTTGTGGGTTTGTGTTGTAAACACTGAGAAGTAATCTGCAGGTATCTATCAGTCTGTATGTTTTTAAATATTACTGTCTTATCTGCTTGTTTAAATCAGTTTTAGATTTAAAGTAAATTGCAGAGTCACAGAAATGTGTTGGGTTAATAGGCCTTAAATGCCAAAACTATATCAATGTCAACAATAATCCTTTGTAACTTTTTACAGCCATAATTTCATTTTTTGTATTAAGGCTCCCAATAAACTTTGGCAAATTTGACACTTCAATTTGAGTTTTTGTCCTTTTGTCATCTGTGGTGGAAGTTAAATGCTTTTGTGATTAAAATCTTAGTCTCACGTACATGGGTAACATCCATAAGAATTTGATTTTCAAAATGTTTTTTTACTTCATTCTCAAAACCATCCACACAAGCATTTACATAAATTTAGCAAAAAAAAACATCTGAAGCACTGAAGTAATCATGCCAAACAAATGGATGGCTACAGAAGCCACACTGGCAAATAGTTCTGGGGAAAGAAAAAACCTACAGGTTAACTGGAACTGAAGGTTTTTCATCTGAAACCTGCAACACTGGCAATAACTAAGCACAATTTGTCAGTCCTCAGTTTCTGAATATATTCAGAATGTCTGAAGGTTTTTCCTTATGACCTAAAACTGTATCTTGTGTGAACCAAAAGCCAAAGTGCAGAGGAAAAGCTACCCATGTGCATGAGGACAGGACATTCGTTACAGCTGTGGACCGAATGTTTTCCCATCTCTGGTTCCTTTAGTTTCTGCAGCTAACTGGACTGACGCTGGAGTTGCGTCTGTTGCTTCAGATGATGCAGCCTGTGCCTAAAGGTCAGTGTGCTGAACTTCTGGAGCTACCAGACTGCAGGTGGACTCAGCTTACTCATCTCAACTGACTAATTTTTGAGGTCAGTCTGTGAACATTTTCATCCCTTCATAACGATCACACTATGTGCAACTTTAGACACATTTAATATAGCAAACTGGCCAACTTCATGATAACCCTTCTCTGTTGTGCTGGAGGACAAAAGCTCAGGGAGGCAGCTGTGAGCTGGGGGGACTAGACCAACATGACCTACATCTGCTCAAACAGTCTTCATGTTTTCTCATAAAACTGAAAAATATTTGTTGTTTGTCTTCAATTGGCAACCTATCCAAGGTGTATCCTGCCCTCAACCATTCCTCAGCTGGGATTGGCTCCAGAGCCCCAGCGACCCTGCCAAGAGTAAGCGGTTGCAGATGATGGATGGATGGACAGACAAACGGAGACTAGTAAAATGATGCATTGCTGCATTGACAGTGCTTAACAGATGACACGAGACAGGTTTAATGCATATACTGTAAACTTTATCTTTTAACAAAAGGTTTTGTGACAACAAAATACTTTTATTTCCACAAATATCTGCCTATCCGTTTAATTCACAAAGAACTTTTCTCTTTTTTGGGGGGGATATTTAACTTATTTTTTTCTGCATTCTTTTTTCATCCTCCAGAAAGTCGTTGACATCTGGAAAAAAAAAACATGGCACAAAGTCTTGTTGTGTTGACAATATCTACTGATCAGCACACTTTGTATGACACACAGCTGTGCAGGATTCTTTCTGAACTATCTATGATCATCTCGAGGGCTAATGTTTAACTCCGGTGTGCCGTCAACTCCATTTTCCACAACTGGAAAAAGGTTTCTGACCTGAGAGGGCTTGTCACTTCTTAGGAGAGCATTCCTTCACCTGGTGAGCCTGCAGGACAGCAATCGCCTCATCCACCTGACCAAGGGAGAGGTAAAAGATTGAACTAGTCCTATGATAGCTACCACTTCCATGTCTGTTTGGTACAATGAAGCTGGAAGATGGTTAGCTTTGCTCATCAGAAAGACTGGAGCAAGGAAACAGCCTGATTGTCTCTAAAGATAAAATCTACCTGACAACACACCTGAAGCTCATGAACACTCTACAGCTCGCCTGTTTAATTCATAGTTAAACCAAAGACTAAAAACAAAATGTTGGGTTTCTTATGGCAAGGACATTTGCACAACGGTTTCCTGGCCACGTGGGTGAGTGTGGTGCTGATCTTTTCCCCAAAAAGATAGCAAGGAAGCAAAATATTCCAAAAGGCTAAACTTAAATCAATAACAAGAGCAGACTTCTGCGAAGTTCCACCCAGTAAAGACAGTTCCCATTATCCTGGCAGATTCCTGCCTTTCCCTAACTTAAGTCCCATCTGCACAGAGCTAGAATTACCAGGGAACCACATGATTTCTACAACATTTAGACAAACTATTGTACAAGATTAAAGACTCATAGTTGGATAAACTACACAACAAATCTCAAACCAGGCATACATGAAAATAAAGTGTTGGAAAAAGTGAAAAAGTCTTGTTATCTACACAAACCCTTTACAACAACGACAAAGTTAAAACTGTAAGACCATCTGTAGAAGAGTTCGAGTAAACATACAATATATTTAGTAAAACATATAATTATACCTTAGAGTGCAGGGACTCGGGTGAATCCAGCATGTGCAGCAACTCTGAGTTGTCGATCTCCAGCAGCATCCCGGTGATTTTTCCAGCCAAGTTTGGGTGAAGGGCATGAATCAATGGGTACAGTCGCTCCCCTGTGTATCGAAGCAGAGAGAGAGGATTAACACCCAAACACACAAGTTAACTCAAACTGTATGAAAGAGTCAAGAGGGCCGAACTGAACGCTGCCACACCAAGAAGCTGTTTCTGATCCATGAGTGGAGCTGCAGCCAGCATCGAGGCGGTGAGCGGCTCTTGGCCTGGACTGTACACTGGTGGTTCCATCACAGGCGCAGGTACAGCCTAAAGAGTACAACACATTACTTTAATGACAGTTTATAAAATAAGGAGGATATCACTGTTACTCATTTAACCCCACCTGTAGTCTTGTCATGGGTGCAGGCACAGTTATGACCTGCTGCATGTTTCTCACCGCAGACGAGTACTTGCACTGGCCGCTTCTGGTCACACCAGGCATGTCAGTACGCCCTCTTACAGTCTGTGTCCCAATGTTATCTAAATGACATTACACGTTTCTGATGCTAGCACTTGTTTTAATAGCACGTTGTAGAAGAGGAGCTTATTATATTGTCATAGACCTGACACTTACTCATCTTCTGTGTGGAGCTCATGACGCGGGGAGCCTGGGTGGAAGCCTGTCTGACTGTGGCGATGGGGGTCGATCCACGGCGAGGAGCAGAGCTACCAATATACTGGGTTGTGTATGGGCCTACAAGCATTGGAGGTGACAATTTACACACATTGCGTATAAATGTATATCCCATAATTAATTAAACTAGTTATCCATTCACCCTGTATTCGGGGCGGTTGTCCTGTCCAGCGTGGTACAGGTCTCATGTTACTGACAGCATTTTGGTTGTAGAAGGAGCGAGTGGGAGGCTGCAAGAATAATCATCAGTTAATAGAACTGAATGTCAGCCACTGAAATAATTTATTTGTGGCCTATGATGACAAAGGAATTTGGCAGATATTAGACTTGCTACCTGCTCAACACGTCACTAAAGCAGGATCCTAAAGACCTGCCAGCAACCAATGTCAAAATAAATCAAAGTAAAAATATGTTTATAGCACCCCTCACACTGGATTTATTACTCAGTGGGAGGTGGGGTGATTTTAATATTATCTGCCCTGTCCAGTGTTTGTGTGTAATAATAATTAACCCATAGCCTAGTAATAATTACAACTGCATTTACCTTCTACTCTTTTGAAACCTGCTGGTTCCTGTGTAATTTCAATTTCGTGACCTCCTTGTATTTAAAATCAGATCTCTTTTGGATCTTTGCTGCGTCAACTATTGCATTATATCAACTCTTAAATTTGACTTGAAAAATTTACTTGAAGATGTATAAAATCAACAATGTTTTTGCTGAATCTTATAGACTGAAATATGTTAAACACTATGTAACTTTGACCACGACCTACAGCTTCGAAAAACGAAACGAAAGGATGCACGTTAATATTTCACACAAACTAGCAATCTTAGTAAAACCAGGTCATGTTTTAGGGAGAAAATGTCCTCTGGTTTTCCCTCTGATGTCTTATGACTGCTCTGTCTGTCTGCAGCTTTTTATTTAGCAGAGCTAAATAAACTGCTTCGGTCTGCAGGCAGCCTACATGTTGCTTTCAGGAACCTCTGTGAATCACAGAGTTGAAGCAGAGCAGTCAGAACATCAGAGGGAAAACCAGAGGACATTTCCTCTGTAAGAAAGGACCTGGTTTTACTAATATTGCTGTTTTGTGCAACATATTAACGTGAATTCTTAAGTTAAATTTTCATGCCATGGGTCTCGGTAAGGTTACATAACGTTGCTTTAACAACAAACATACTTGTTTGAAAAATACGACAGAAAAATTAAAGCCATCAGAGGAGGAATTACCAACTGAAGAAGAAAATGTTACATTTACACCAAATTCAGCATAGCAATGTAGTAAATGACAAGTTATCAAAACCTTTTTTGTTATTTTCCACATTGTCAGCATTATATTCACTCTTTTGCTATTTCAAAGTCCATACCTGTGGTACAGTCATGTAGTATCCAGCGTGCTGGTACGAGTCAATGATTGGGCTCGTCATGGTCCTCAGAGTAGCCAGTCTCTGCATGTATTTATTGGTCAGGATTGCTTTGCGCTCCTCCCTACGCTGAGCCAGAGCCACATACAGAGGTTTGGTTGCAACGATTCTCCCGTTCATTTCAGTTACTGCCTTTGTCGCCTCCTCAGGTGAAGAAAAACAAACAAAGCCAAAGCCTTTGCTTTGGCAGCCATCTGTCATCACCTACAAGAAAAAAGAAACTCAAGGCCAGAAATGAAAAGGGTCAGGGTCCAAGTAACCCAAGTCTCATCTCATTACAGTACCTTGGCACTGGTGATGGTGCCATAAGGCGCAAACTCCTTGCGAAGTTTCTCATCATCTATGCTGTCGTCCAGGTTCTTCACATACAGGTTCACCCCCTGCAAACAGAAAGAAAAAAAAGTGATAAGTTTCTTGCTTCCCAACCATACTGCGTCAAGCTGTGCAACATTAAAATGAAGAGCATCAAGTCCAAAAAAGTTTACTGAAAGTGTAAGAGACAGCAGTTTATTGCTAAAATAAAGGACTACACGGCTCCTTCCTTTATACATTTTCTGCAACACTTTTTTTTTTAATTATACAAAAACTTCTTTATATTTTGCCTTAACTTATATTTTAATAAGTTTGTAAACTGGCCAATATCATCCTTCTGCATCTCATATAAATTGCAATGACACTGGAGACTATCATCTTGTGTCCAACTGGTCCTGCATGTTGAAAACCATGACCATTTCATGCGCCTGGACACAAGTGGTGCCTTGTTTTTCAATTATTACAATTTTACATTTTGAAAATACCCTTCTTCGATTTTGTACTAAGAGGTAAATCAATACCAATTTCATATCTGTCTATTGAACGGGAGGCCACAGCCAGGAGATGCTTAACTAGCTTACATTACATTAAATAGGACTAAGTGAAAACCTAGTATATGGTTGGACCGCATCTGAGTAAGGTGGTAGATTAAATTACTTATGCCCTTTATGAAAAATTAAATAGATAAAAGCTTATTAATGCAGTTGTTTATTATATTGTTAAGTTCTCCTAAAAGCAGAAAGAAAAGATATTGAATATGGAAGCGAAATATCCACCATTTCAACCCACAAAACCATGTTACAGGACCAAAAAACAGTCATGTGGTAGTATGTTGTCTTGGATAAGTTTTAAAAAAATGACGAATTTATATGTGGAAAAGTAGCCGCCGCCCATCTGTCTACCTACTCTTCGTGGCAGCCCTGCCGGGTTGACAGCGTCTGTCCCGGGCAGTGGATGCAAGAAGCACCGCTGTACGTCCCACTGTTCCACATGTGGTGTACTTACAGCGATAATGTGATGTGATTTCAAGCGAAAAACATCTCTCTCACAATGATGCATGATGGGTCAGAATCTCAATCACAACACAATATAACAACATTTATGAAATTATTTGACAGCCTGGGGAGACATTTTTGGCTTTTGTTTGTCTCGCTTAGCAACACTGCTTCACAATCACCCTGAAATAGGCGAAATGCCAACTGGCAACATAATGATCATGGGCGCAGATTAATTTTTAAAAGGGCAACAACCAGTGAGGACAGAGTAATGACTGACAAATCCTGAAATTTGGTCGCCTCACTCACTCACTCAGCAACAAAGCCGTTTCAAGGGCTTGGTCCGCTTCTGCGTTCAAGCCAAAAAGACAGACATGAAAGTGAAACTGATCATCTCATCGAACTCTGCAGGACAGCTTTATCCCTAAATGTCCCTCAATCAATACCTTACAATAACTTTAAGGGGCTGGACAGGTATGGAGTTTCTGCTTCCACAGGTTTATCACAGGGCTCGTTTTTGTTTTTTTGTTTGCTTTTACCGTTGTAAAACTTTCTGGCTCATTAATTTGGATATTGGCATTTTTTATGAAGTCGACTCTTCTTTTATGACAGGCACAAAACAAACCTTGGTATTTATATGTTTATAAAGTGTTTTTTGATAACAATTCCATCTTGTTAATCCCACTGTAAACACTATATCAGTCAGCAAAGCTGCCAAAAAACTGAAACAAACCCTTTCGTAACATCAATAACAACCCTATTCATGTCAATAACTTATGAAACTGTCTCCGTTTAAGTTTTTACACTGAATTTTCTACATCTTGTTCATCCTTCAGATTAATTATAAACACAACATTGCTGTGAAAGAGCGTTTGCTCTGCTAACCTACTATGCCTAAATAAGCATCTATATAAACAACTCAGTTAAGGCCTTCTGTGTCAACACTTCTGATCCTTTAATTTCTTTCCAAACATTTAAAATATAAACTTTTAACAGGCAAAGTCAAAATCATTAACAATATTACTCATTAGTAAAACTAATAACGGTCATGCAGCCATAGACAGTCGATGCAGCAGCACCTGATAGCGCTGAAGTCGGTCCTGTTTGATTTGGTCAAACTTGCGCTTCAGCTCCCCTTGGCGCTCCACTCGCTTCTGAGCCCGACCTACATAGAGGATTTTCCCATTGAGCTCCTTTCCATTCATTTCCTCGACTGCCTGGAAAAACAGAGAAACATCAACATGTTACCTTTACAGGAGCAACGTAGTTGAGGTAGTAAGGTTTAAAGTTGTATTATTGGCTATAACTCCCTTAGCACCCTTGGTAAGCACTTCCTGCTCAGCATCAGTTGTCTTCATTGTCTTGCACTGCACATTGACATATTGACTAAAACAATGTAAAATGACATGTTTTAAATGCATTGGGGTCAGTTAAAGAACATGAGTCATTTAGTCTGGAATCTGATATGGGACCCATTAAAAAGAATAATTTGAAACAAAACAAAAAACACATAGGGGGGATTAATCCAAATTAAGCAACAAAGCTGGGCATACTCTGTACAATTTTCTAAATGTTTAATCCAAACTCATACTGCATGAGTAAACTGACCGCAATATATAGCCAAAACTCACAATTTATGTGCCCACACTGTGTACAGTCTGATTGTCGGCAACGACCTGAGTGCTCAAACTGTATGTGCAACAACAGCCTGTTGGCCCCCCCAGACTGTCCTAGCTATTATTATACAATAATCAATAAACATTCATTTGCAAAGCTCAGCAGGTTTTTTCTACTAGCAACAATACTAACAAGGCAGAAGCATGCTGCCTTGAAAAGAGGCGCCGGCGCATCTGGACACGCAGATGGCTTGTCCATTTTACAGATAGAATTGGATGTAAGTTAGCTATGTTTACTGTTTTTAACTTGATAGCTCACATTAGCTATGCTCTGATTACTGTACACCTCCTTATTTTTCTTCCTTGCTTTATGCATGTTGCCATGGCATTCAGGCAGGTGCAGTGAGAAAAAAAAGGCACTGACGTTGGGGAGATCGATTCACGGCTGTGCTTTAACTGTGTGAGAGCCTGAGTCAGCCAACTAAAATTTCTGACATGTCAGAAAGTCATCCGACTGTCCAACGGCTGTTCGGGAGCAGATGATCAGCCCTCGCTCCCCCTTGTACACTGCACAGCAAACGACAACCAACGAAGCGGAAATTCAGCCTCTAAAAAAGGTCATGCGCTCAAAAATCATGTCAGAAACAGGCTTCAGTCACAAAGTATGCCCAGCTTGAGGCTTACAGTATGAACGCAGCTTTAGTGCCACTATCTTCACTGTAACATAACCAGTCAATGCTGCAGGTTTTTAATGTCAGCATTAATGTTAAACCATGACAGACCTTAAACTTGTTGGAAGGTCATGGTGATTTAGGGTGGATTAACAGTGCAGTATCAGTGTCATTTTGCTGTCTTTGTTCTGTTTGCAAATTACTTTGTATCACCGGCACTCTGTCCTCCTGCCTCCTTGGTCTGTCTGCAAGCAGGGTTTCCGGCAGACCTTTTTAAAACTTGTAGCGCCCTGCCTGTCCGGCAAGGAAAAAAAAAAAAACGTTCAGGGAACGCGCCTCGCAAGTAACTAAATTATTCTTTTGTGCAGCGCGCTGTCTGCCTGCAGTGCATTCCTCTCTCTCTCTCTCTCTCTCTCTCTCTCTCACACACACAAACTCACACACAAACGCGAGAATTGATAAATGCGCTGCAGCAAATGTTTTTGATTGTAAAAAGTGGGCTATGATACTGGGGGGGGGGC
>JAQLOL010000002.1:18714470-18754221 GCA_029783665.1 Naso thynnoides | reverse complement strand
ACCTGCTCTATCTGTAAAGTGTCAGGAGATAACATTTGTTGTGATATGGCGCTATATAAATAAAACTGCCTTGACTTGACTTGACAAGAAATACGGATGGACGATCGGATGGACAACCTGACAACATTATGCCTCCGGTCCTGCCTATCACCAGCACGGAGGCATAAAAACATCACTTGATTTAAAAACAGTTGTCCAGTGACCTCACAGTTCCAATGTTCCCCAAACATTCATTTGTTTTTGACATTATTAACACCGCCTGCAGAGAAGAAATTTCCTTTCAGGCCTCTGCAGGAAGTAGGACAGGCTTCAGTCTGGTGGCGTGCAGTCCTCTTATCAACAGCAGCTCAGGCCGGCTGCCCGAGGTCGAGAGGGAGACTGTTGGGTTACTGACAGTAGCAGCAGGCTGGCAGACGTGTAGAGAGACACGTGAAGAGGGAAGGTCTGAAACATGGCTGCACACAGGACGGCCTCAGACTCGGCGTGGCACGACCCTGATTGACGGTGTGCGCTGTCGCTGACTCTCCTCGACGCATCAAGTCCGTCAACAATCTTTTCTGCTCGTCTCCTGACCTCCTCACTGCCTCGGCTCACCTCTGATCAGATTTTCCATCACATCTTGACTGTTTGTAGCATCAAAAACGGGAAAAATCGGACCCATAGAGCAGTGAGCTGATTAACTCATTAAGCCCCTCCCACCCTGTCCCTCCCGCAAACACAGACAGCAGGCCCATCTGTAAACAGCCCCTCCTCTCTCCACAAACTGTCAATTAACACACAATCATGTGCACTGAAAGGATTGTTGCTGAATGCCTGAGTTGATATAATAAAGAGATAATGAAGGCGTAGAATGGTGTGTGGTGGGTTGGACGATATGACGATATTTATCTGGGGATGAGAGCAAAATCTCCAGCATACATGTTTTCCTCTGTCGTCTCCTGCATGGCGGCTGGGACCTCGTTCACAGAAGCTTTTATGTCATTTAGCTCCCGCTCTACAATCGCTACACGCAGCCCCGAGTAACAACATAGCAACCGAGCCGGGTGGTCATACAAAAAGTCTGACGTCCACCAGAAACAGTACTTTGCAAACCACGCCACAGAGCCAAGGCAGACTCGAACACAACAAACCTCTTCAACCGCCTATGGAAGAACCATGAAAGACAGAAGGGGTGGAGCCAAAAGATGAGCGCTCCATGAAGGGCCAGTGACGACAGCAAAAACAAATCTCACGAGTCTTTTGCAAGAGGCCATATGACAAAAAGTCCAAAAGAAATCAAGAAATCTTGAATGTCATCACATTGTTCATACATTAAGACGCACAGCCCCAGTTCACACCATTTAGAAGAAGAGCTTTAGAGAGCTGATGAAGGTACTGGAGCTGGAGGAGCCGCGGCGTTCGGGTCGGACACAGCTGCTGCGCCTGTACGGAGACCGTCGGGCCGAGGAGAAGCGCAGCCTTGCAGTGTGTGGCCTTAGGACGCTAACAACAGACCTGTGACAGGCAGATCAAACGCACTGACTGGGAACAGCCTGGAGACCAAACATGCAGTAAAGGAAGATTTAACACTCAAACAAGCACACAGTAATTGTTGCTGCCGGTCGCAGCTTTTGTGAATTTGTGTTTGTTTCCTTGTTTGTTAACGTTTGTGGAGGAGACAAAAAGTTCATGTTCTAATCTGCAATGTTGATCCACATACTTTGAATTTGTCTTCAAGAGCCTTAAGGAGGTGTTTTTTGCGCTCTCTCTCCTCCCGTCTTTCCTGCTCTTCATCATACTCCTGCAGCGGCGTGGGGCCGATGATGAGGCTGAGCTGGGACATGGAGATGACCCATGGGTCACTGTGAGGCCGGTAGAAAGGGATCTGCAGAGTGATCTTTCCAATGAAGCCTGGTGAGAGAAAACATCATGCATGGATCACATGAAGGACAACACAGCCTGAGGCTATCTTAGGTTCACAGGAACACGGAAAATCACTTTCTACAGAGGAGCAACACAAACCATCCTGACCGTCATGGTTCACGCTCAAAGGAGCCCACAGACCACGCCCACCCCGTCCACAGTCTGCTGTCGGGAAGACGAGACGGACGAATCTGCTGCTGAGCCACCAGACTACAGAGCAGCTTCTTCCATCAGACTGTGAGGAGTTTCAGCTCTGCGCTCAGCGGCACCATCCTCTACAGCAGCAGGGACTGCACTGCACAAACCCTACGGCCAACGGACCACACTGTCGTCTTTCATCACAGCACTGCTGTTCTTGACTTGTGCCAAAACAATGAGCCCTAGGTTTGTTACTGTGTCATTCAGTCAATGAAATGAAGCGGCGTCGGCCACACGCAGGCCAGTGTGGACAACAGCTAAACAGACCTGTAGTTTAATTTGTTAAACGGCTCCAATTGTTGTTCTAAAAGATGATATCTGCATAGAACAGGTCTGAATGTGCAGTTTGTTGCAGAGCAGTGGTCTGCTGGGCGGTGGAGTTTGTGTTGGTTGTGTTTAGACTGTGTGACGTCTTGGGTCTGTGTGTCTGATACCTGCTTTGACTTCAAACGGCAGGTTCAACTCTCGGAGGGCATCTTTCCTCAGAGGCAGGTTCTCCAGCTCCACTGCACCTGACAGACAGCAAACACACAAGAACTGTTGACTTTACACGGACTCATCGAGTGTCAGGGTTTTTGTCTGTTCCGTGTTTTTGGAATGACTGTCTGATGTAAAGCAGCACAGCGCTGGTTTCATGACACTCAGCCGTTCTTACAAGGACAGACACTGAGCTTCCACTTCCTCAGGTTCACCTCGCCGACAGTCTGCACACAGTATCCCGGGAATCAGACTCCCGTCATTACCAGGCTGTCTGCCTGCAGTGCATTCTGCTATCTCTCTCTCTCACACACACACTCACACACACACACACACACACACACACACACACACACACACACTCACATACACAGACACGAGAATTGATAAATGCGCTGCAGCAAATGGTTTTGATGGGAAAAAGTGGGCTATGATGGGGGGGGCATAGCGACATCTGCTCATCAAGAAAAATGCAACAGATAAATGCTACATGATATCAGGCCTCCACAAATTTAAATGAACGTCGCTGGTGCCGGGGTTCATGATAACGGTCATTCCGCGCCATCACCTGTTGCTCTTCGAGTCACCTCAAGGACAGGGAAAGTGACGACGTCGCAAAGGTAAGCAAAGTTATTAAAATAATAAAACGTCAAAGACTTAATAAATTATAAACCTCGTTTGTAAGATTATCACTCGCTATTACAAGCCATTACTCGGTGAGATTCGCAACGGAAAATATACACGGGCATTTCCCAATGTTTTAATATTAACTTCTAGTCGGGATGGCCGGTCGCGGAGGAAGGCTAAGCAACGCAAGATCTCCTTTTTTATGACCAGTGCAGTGACCGGGGACATCAATGCTAACGAGGCAAATGTGACCCCAACGGTGGAACTCTCTGCCTCAGACTGTGCGACTGTGCGACCGCTTCACAGCCTAGATGACATCAGGTGTCAATGGGGTGGATGCTTTCATCCAGTGGTTTGCCTTTCAATATTGCGGTATTTCACCACTGCTGTTATTGTGGTAGCCATAATCTTAATTTGAGCGAAGATAAAAACTTGGCACACTACCTTCTGAGCATCATCATGGTTAGCATAGTTAACAAATCCAAATCCTCGTGAACGGCCCCTCTCATCCTTCATCACCCGCACACTCAGAGTCTTCCCTGAAAGTTTGATGACAAACCAGTCGGTGACTATCTCATTTCCGAAGTGACAGTTAAACAAATTTTATACTTTACCAACAATGGCAACCAATTTCCTGAGGAGAGGCCCCTAACAGAGTAGCAGCAACACAACATATTAAAAACTGTGCTTACCGAACACAGAAAAGACTTCCTTCAGTTTTTCATCGGTGTAGTCTTCACCAAAATTTTTGATGTAGATATTGGTGAACTTCATAGCTTTGGTGCCAAACTCCATCTCTCTTTCCTTACGGGACTTAAAGTGGCCAACAAAACTGCAGATAGAATCGAGCCCATCACCACAAAAGACAATAAAGACATAAGAACATTAGCAGAAAACTAGATTGTCCACGTTGTGGAAATTTGTCTGTGGTTTCAGCAAACTGCATCAAAAAACACAAGACAACTGATGAGGACAAACATCAAGAAAACATCAACAAACACAATGGTAAGACATAAGTCAAAAAATATCATCCAGTAGACATAATTTACACAGGACGCAATATTAAAAATCAAATAATCCTTATTTATTGTGGGAATTGCTTTCAATTGTTGTTGTGGTCTAGACCAACTCTATATGTACAGCGTCTTAAGACAATTTTGTTGTGATTTGGCACTATATAAATAAAATTGACTTGACACTGTATGAACATAACAGCTTTCTAATAATCTTGCTTTGCCTGATTAGACCTAAAGAACAAGACACAAAAAGACAACAAACCTTAACAAACAGACTATCTAGTCACTGACCTAGACAGGGAAAACTGACATTTTTCCCCCAGGAAATGGGCCTTTGCGTTGACAACACCATTATGTGTCTCTTTACTGAATAAACAAACAAAAACAAAAAATGAAAAGTCATTAACAAGAGTCTATAAAATCTCAACAGTTATCATTTATACTTCAAAAATCATAATAGTTGTGTTCATTTGTGAAGATTATCTTGAATCCTAGACGTTTGTTCACCTCCACAGAGTTTATTTTCGACAATTCTTTTTGTTGAAGGAACCAAAGTGGTGCTACTTTTAGGTTGGCCTACAAAAACATATGGAACTCTATTCTGCTGTACTCAATGCCTCAACATACTTTTTTAGATTACACTTTTGCAATTGTTTGATTTTCACCTATTTAATTATTCAGATATTTTTTGGTTTGTTTGGTTTTTTTTTACTCACACTTTTCTATCATTCAGCAGCATCCCATTCATGGTGTCTATGGCCCGGTTTGCAGCCTCTTGGGTCTCAAAGTGAACAAAGCCGTAGCCTTTGGATCCTTTCTCATCGCAGACAACCTAAAATGACATAGGCTTCAAATCATGAAAAATTACAGAGCTTTTGCTAGAAAACAGCAACTTGCGTTGGACTCCAAAACATGTTGTCTTGTACTACACTACATAATATACATGAATCATTTTCCTACAACTAGTCCATACTCGGGGATATGTGCAACGGAACTACATACAGACTTCCGGAGTCGTGCGCGCCACAACCTTGTGAAGACCACAGACCTACATATTACGGCTGGATATGGTCAAGGACATCACGATACAATACGTACCTCGACACAGTGCGGTACGATATGATTCAGTACAATAATGATAAGATACCGATATGTAATGCCATACATTGCAAAACTCAAAATCATTCACTCACAATTTAAAAGCAGTGCTGAAAATACAACTTTCTGTGTACCACTCAGGTAATCTAATAATAGACAGGCACAACTCATTATATTGGTAACTGAGATGACAAACTATTTTTATTAATTTTTATGTTCCAATTTATTCAAGATTAGGGGCATAATTCTCATACACTATGAGAACCAGGTAAAACCTCGATCGCTACCGAGAAGGTGAAAATTTGGTAGTATCAATATTAGGGGCAGGAATATTGATATATCGTTTGAAAAAAATAGATATATATCTAAATATCGATTTTATTTTTTTTTTTGCACAGACCTACTATATATTGGTGCAGACTTTGCCAAAAATGCAAATAAACAGAATAAAAAATTCTGCTTCGTCAGTCACTGCCTTAGCATAAAAGGTTAAACCTGTTTGTTTCGAAATGGAGAAGATAAATAAATGGGGACATAAAGTTCTGTCATCATTTAACAGCAGGATTATCAGGCTACTTCGAGAGTCAAATACACTTTACGGGGAAACGATGTCTATGAAGAAAGTATTCCGAACAGCAATTTGTAAACAGTTTGTTATAGACAGATTTGTAGTTCGGCTTATTCATAGTGGCTATCAAGCATGTGGATTATGTAAATACACCTCTTTGTACACAATGTTCAATCTGAAAATGGTGTGCATCATTTTGCTACAGTGGACAATGTTTCTTTAAAACAAGTGCGGGCAGAAAGGGCTTCGTCTGTCTCTGCTTGGTGATCTCCAGTGCCCATGCAGTGGCACTTCACAACAATTTGGATTGTTTGACCCACAGCGTTGCCGCTTGCAGCACAATATTGAATCATTGGTTTTCTATACACTATACAAACAAGGAATAGCAACCTTACAGTAATGCATGACCCTGAACAATTACCTTGCAGGACAAAATGCTGCCAAATGCTGAGAAGGTGTCATACAGTGCCTTGTTGTCAATAGACTCATCCATGTTCTTGATAAAGATGTTCCCCACACCGGACTTCCTGAGTCCTGGATCCCGCTGAGACCACATTATTCGGATAGGCCGGCCTTTAATAACATCGTAGTTCATTGTGTCTAGGGCACACTCCGCTAGAAGAATTTAAAATATCATCAAGAACTTCTTCTGTCAAACAATTCAGAAAAGTAGTCATAAAGCACCTCCTCAGAACATGCAAGACAATACAGCTCTGTGAAGGGATTAACTTGTTCTTTAAATTTTGAAGATGATGCTCCTTTCTTTTAAAGGCACAGTTATCGAATTGGTTGAGAAACATTTAAGAATTTCACACAGTATTTTAAGTGTGACAAGTTCTTGCTTGACATAGAGTGCCAATTATTCCAATCGAGCCATAATATCAGAATTCTGACAGGATCACTTTTGAATTATTGAGCATCTTTTTTCACACCACACACTGAAAGTCTTGTCTTATGTCTACATCTGAATTACTGCTCTACATCCAGTAACACTGACTTTTCTAGTATACTTAAGCATGTTGTACAGCACCTGTCAAGTAAAAAATGCCAGCAAATTCGGTCCTTTGTCCAAAATCATAATCACAGGTAGCAAAGAGCTATGAGAAAGACTCTAGAACATTGATTTATATATTGTTGCAATGGACCAAATTCTCCTCATAAAAATAAATTTGAATTTTGGTGGATTTTAATAAAAAGGGTACAATACCATCAGCTGGTTGCTGAAAGTTAATGTAGGCATATCCCAGAGATCTGCGGGTGATGATGTCCCGGCACACACGGATTGACATGATGGATCCAGCGGGAGAGAATTTCTGGTACAGCATGGCCTCTGTAACATCAGGATGCAGGTCTCCGACATACAAAGAAGCAAGGGGATACGCTGGTCCGCTGCTGTTCATCTTGAGTAGTAATAGCTCTTTCGAGAAAGTAGAGTGTCAGGTTTTAATAGTAAAAAAAAAAACTAGGGTTGTCAAAAATAGATATTTAGATACTAAGCAATACTAAAAATTAGACTTGGATAAGATACTCATTTGCAACAGCATCCACACCAACCATGCCTTTATTTACCTCCTAAAAATGATACTTGGGCTAGAACTAACAATTACTTTAATTATCAATTAATCTGCCGATTATTTTTACGATTTATCATTTAGACTATACCATGACGTGTCAATAGGTGCTAAAAATGCTCATTGCAATTTCCCAGAGCCCAATGTGACATCTTCAAATTGCTTCTTTTGTTGAAACAACAGCCCAAAAACACAGACTCTCCATTTCTGTTCATAAATGAAACAGAGAAGCAGCAAATCTTCACATTTAAGAGGCTAAACCAGGAATTCTTTTTACTTTTTTACTTAGTAAATGACAAACAATTAATGGATTATCAAAATAGTTGGCAATTAATTTTCTATCAATTGATTAATTGATTTCTAGATTAATCTTTGCAGCTGTGGGTGACACACAACTACACACACAATACCGCATATGCATGAATCCGATCCCTCCATACACCAAGTTGACAGTTTAATTCAGTACTCCAGAACAAACACTTTTAATGACTTTGCAACAATTTCCACCGTTACCTTTACAAAGTGCATCATCATATTGTTTTTGTTGGGCAAACTCAGCTTTGTTTACTATTTTGTGGTCACATTTATAAGAAACCCACTTCTTAAATTTGCCTGTATTGGGTGAGAGGTGAGAAACACCCTGAGACAGACAGCTATACTCAACCCATCCATCTGTCTGTCTGTCATATTTTATGCCCACATCATTAAATGAGAACATGAGGGGATTAAACGGACACATTTTTCTGTTTAAAACAGAACTGAACAGCACCACAAACTGAGTTACAGCCTTGAAAATGTTTGATTCAACATTTCTGTTAAAATTTAAAACAAAAAAATTTATTATTATTTTTTTTTTAACTTGTGTTTACCTTCAAAACGGTGGGATTTGAATAATGCTAACGCTACAGGACTGTTGCATTAGACTGCACCAAGTAGCGTGTAAGAAACAACAACAACCAAAAAAAAAAAAGGTTACTGAGGGTTTGTGCAAAGTTAGTTAAACGGGGTGTCTAGAAATATTTTTTTAAAACGGACTGGCGAAAAAACAGCATTAAATGGGTTAAATCTGTGCAACCAAAACCATTTATCAAAGTTTCGTCAATTAACTAGCGCACAGTTCAAATAAACATATTGAGACAGGGTCATGAGGACAGTAAGTCGAAAAATTTAAGAATTTGAGAGAAAAATATCACTTCAAAAAATAACTAGTTAACTTGTTGGTAAAAACACTGTAGCTAGCTAGCTAGAGTTAGCTTGGTAACGTTAACACAATCTTTATGAACTCCGCAAGCTGGTTTCTTGCAACGTTCAGTGAAGAGACAAAAACTTGTTTACACGACTAGATGATATTATCTTCGAAATTCACGTTACTTACAGTTTTTAAATGGCCAGTGCGTCGTAATGCTGAAGTTCAACTTTCAGTGTGGCAGGCTGTTTGCGCCGTTGACCTTCCCCCATGTGCGGGACTTTTTGCGTTTAATTGTGACCGTGGAACACCTGCATTTGCCCTCCGCACGTCGTTTTAATTAAAATGTGACAAGGCAGATTGAATAAAGTGACATTGCGCCATGAAAACTAGTTCTCGCATATCAAAGACAATTTATCTCGCCCCCCGGTGGTGAAGGAGGACGGAACGTTCTTGCCACTAGTCTTTAAAAAAAATTCCTTATGAACAAAAATGAAGACGTAATTTGCCTGTTATCTTAAACGAAACTTTATTTCACTGAATGGTCTTTGACACTTTCCTATTTCTTACATGTATAGTGAAACTAGAATGGTTTTAAGATACATAAACACAAAGCTAGAATTACACCAACCATTGTTTATCTCCATTTCGTCATTGCTTTTTAGAGCTATTCTAAATTTTCACAACCACGTGTGTGCACTGGGTAATAGACTGTTACAGAAGCAAATTTTAGCCATAAGACTTGTCAGTAAAAACAAAGCAAGTAGATACCTGATATACAGACAGGCTTCGTTCCACATTCACTAACTGCATTTTCATCAAGCATAATAAACTGACGATTTTTTTTTTCAACATAAGATCATTTCAATTCATTGGAGCACTGTCAGAATAAACAAGACTGTCAGCTATAATGTGGAATGGTGTCTTCAACTACAATATGTGGAATGTAGTGGTGATACATGGTATTGTGACACTGAGCTTCTTTTCAAAGTGATGGAATTGGCTTTTCCAAATTGCACCTTCTGTATAGACCTGATTTTTTTAGATGGCCATTAACACCAGCTATCTTTAACAGCAGAGATGCACCTGGGTTAAAATTGAGGTCAAGATTTATCTATTTAAGTTTGTCTGGGCTAACTCGTTTTCTTTGAAATATATTAAAAACAACAAGCAGATGCTGCCACCTTAATGAAAATAGAGGCTGCAAGAGAAAGCCAGGCACAGATTTTTTTTTCCTTTTTTTTTTTTTTTTCTGGAGAAAACAACCGCTTTAAGAGGAATATTTTGCAAGCAGGGTCAATACAGTGTGGTAAGACATTTTCAATTAACATCAATAAAAGGTTACTTTAGGTTTTACATACAGATGATAGTCAATCTTGCAAAATACATGGAACCACATTTACGCACATATATTTTCCATTGTACTGAGATTAAGCAGCACCTGAACAGTAAGTAAAACTACGACAATCCATACTTAGTTCAAAAAACAAAAACAAAAAAAGGGGGAGAACTGCCGTTCCAAAAGCCTAATAATGTGGAATGTCTGATGACTTAAAATATCTAACATGACAATTTAAGGGGTCCCTTAAAACTCTTAACTGTGAATTTGTGAACATAATCAAGGAGCATTACACCAAGATGTCAGTGTCACAATACAGCCTGCCTCCTTTCTGTATGAGCCCACAGCAGAATTGCAGTTAGTTGAATACATGATTGTACATGTGTCTGAAAATTCAAACACAAAACTGTTTTGGGTTGTGAAGCAAATGGAACGCCTACCATCACAGTGTTTGGTGGAAATCAACTGCCAGTTTAATTACCATACAATAGAGCCTGTAAATATTATGAGGAATCACAAATAAGAAAGTAACAAAAAATGGGGGAATGAAAAATGCACAAACTAGCTGGGACAAAGGGATTTGGAAGGACAATTAGAATTCACAACACCCCCCTCCCCCCCCCCAGACCATACACACAATCTTTCACTTCTTTCACACTTGCTCACTCACTACATACATACACACAAAGCCGACAAAAACAACAGCAACATGGACTCACTAATCAATACAACATGTTTCCACAAAGTGACTGAATCTGCTAACTGAAAATTACCCTGTCACCTCACAGTGAACTGAGAGGGGTAAACTAGTTGGTCAGGAGCAATTCAGGCTGCTTGTCATACAGAAGTGGGAGGAGCTGATGGAGTGGAGGGGGATGTATATAAGCTGTCTGTGTTTAAGATAAGAGTGTAGGTGGATAACAGTGCAATTCCATTAGTTTTCCCCATCTCCGGTCTCTCCCTCATCTGCCTGGTTTTCTGATGTCCACAGCTGTGAACAGAGCAAAAAAAAAAAAAAAAATCGTTATCATTTGCTGAGACTGATATATCAGGATCAATCAAAGACAAAAGCAGCATGGGGCTTGACACTCACAGTCAGGTTGTCCCTTAGTAGTTGCATGATCAGGGTGCTGTCTTTGTAGGAATCCTCGTTCAAAGTGTCAAGTTCAGCGATGGCTTCATCAAATGCCTAAAACACACATCAGAATTGCTATTTACACTTAAATAATTTCGCCACGCCCTGTGAACACAGTTTAGGAGATGAAGCAATGTTGTAATAAACTACTAAACAATGAAAGATAGTTGTTCAAAATGTCCTAACAGTGTGTGAATGTACTCGTCAGTGCAAAAGGTTTCCTGCTATTTTTGATCTTTAAAGATTTCAAATCTTTTTAAAATCCAGTGAACCTGTAAAAAGATTTAAACACTATGCCTTTAAGCTCAAGTTCATACCGTCTTAGCCAGGCTGCAGGCCTTGTCAGGGTTGTTGAGGATTTCATAGTAGAAGACTGAAAAGTTGAGAGCCAGGCCAAGCCGGATTGGGTGTGTTGGCTGCATCTCCCCCTTGCTAATATCGAAAGCTTGCTGGTACGCCTGCTGGGAGTTTTCCACTGTATCTTTAGGCAAAAACAGAGGAAGAAAATAATTAGTATCACTTTTAAATAAATTTTAAAGCTGTACTAACTTGATTTTTTTTACCACTTGGGGGCAGCAGAACAAGGAAACAACACCTACATACTGTAATACCACTTTTTATTTGGAGTGGCAGATATTTTAGCAAACATTTGCCAATTAAAACCCTGAACAGACACAGAACAACTCTGAATTAATCTGGAGTCACATGCGTATCCATCTTGCAAATGAGAAGACTCCAAAACCAAAATATGAGCTAAGTGGAAATGTAGAGTTACATGATGATCTGTGGGGTTGTCACCTTAAACAACATCCTTTAAATTAAAGATAGTTACTTGACCCACTGCCATAAATGACTAAAGAATGTCATCAATGTAGGTTTATTAATTATTATGGTAGAAAACTGAAAATCAAGCATCTAGATTGTATATAAATGTCAACCGTGCTCACTTACCCTTCTTAGCATCCCCAGACGCAACCTCAGACAGGTATCTATAATAGTCGCCCTTCATTTTCAGGTAGAACACCTTGCTTTCAGCAGCACTTGCGTTGGTAATGAGAAAGTTGTCCAGTAGCCCCTGAAAACAGTAGTAGAGTTTTTCAATTTTGAGTTAACCAGGCTAAATTTGATGCCTGCACTGTGCTCACAAATGTATGAGTAAGTAGAATTTAAACACCAAAAAAAATTAGAAACCCTTACAAGCACATCATGGCAGATTTCCTGCAGCTCCGTTTCAATCTTCTCCCGGTATTCACGTGCCATCTGCTGTTTTTTGTCATTGCCCTCAGTCTTCTGCTCAATGCTGGAGATGACGCGCCAGGATGAGCGGCGTGCTCCTACCACATTCTTGTAGGCAACAGAGAGAAGGTTACGCTCCTCATTTGACAGCTCCACACCTTGCTCCGTCACTGACTTCATGGCTGCAGCCATATCATCATAGCGCTCAGCCTGCTCAGCAAGCTTGGCCTTCTGTACCAGGTCGTTCTTATCCATTTTCTAGACTGTGAAAAAGACAAGAAACAAAAAAAAACTATTTTACAGGTAGTAATGTGTAAATTTAAAAAAACAAAACAAAAAAAAAACAGGAAGAATGATTTACAACAGCCATCAGATTGTCCATTCACTTAATGGCCATTACTGTATACTGAACTCTATATTATGGACCCATTTTAATTCTCTCAAACAGTCCAATTATTTTACGTATGCAAATCACTGGATTCAATGCGAATTCGGCATTACGAATTGGGCCCCTTGGCAAGTGGGTCAAGCATACACATCGCTGGCTAAGGTTAGCTGCTAGCTACAGCGTTCTCCAATCCCGTCTCGTCTTTATCGTTCATAGCGTAACGTTAATCTTGAAAAAATAGGAACGAACCCACGTCTTCAGTTGTTTTTACCACTGCCAAAATATAAACTTAAACAGGCACAGAGGATTTACTAGTTGGATTAATGATGTTTTAACCGTCAATTGCTACACCAAGCTGAAGCCTTCCCGGGTCAGCTTTTAATGCCCTCCCCTAATGGTGCGGGCAATGCTAACGCGATGGACATTTCGCTAGCTAATGTTAATGTTAGCTTGTTGAATACGATCAATTTGTTTCGCCTTTTATTTTCCCCGTTTTCGTTAGCGACCAAACTCGACGGCATAACAGCGCTGCTACGAATCTGTCGTATTCATTATATCACAAAGCGAGCGAAGTGGCTAACAGCTAGCTAGCTGCCGTCGTCTGATGTACCGTTACCGAAATCTAACGGGAACGTCCGTTAGCTAGGCCAGCAAACGCCAAGACTGGCTTTCGTTTTAAAAAACACGGCAATACAGCTGGCAGCCAAGAGAGGCTATCTTTTACAACAATCCAGGTATAAAATAATGCTCTGTGAGGTATTACTTTCGTATTTAATTCATTTTCAGCAGCTGCACCACGGCCCGCCCAGGCTGACGAGCCTGTCAGAACAAAGTGTCATGGAATCCGACCGTCGGCTAGCTCACAAGCTAGCATTAGCTGTACCGTTATCTTGTATTAGCTGCTAGCAAGAGAGCTAGCCTTTCAAAAACCTAGCTCGCCTGCTCCGTTAGCTTGACGGCTTCTCAACAGGATTCAGGCGGATACGATGATACAGCTATTCTAACATTGAGCTACGAATGAAAATCGGGTATTATGATTCGCTATTCGTTATTGTGATGTTATAACACTTACAATATTGGCGACTTTTAATCCTGCTTTTTTTCTCTCTCTCTGGACGATTCAGCCTCCGTCCTCCGCCTCGCTCAGCGTTCAGGGCAGTACCACTTCCGCTACACTGTCACTTGTGTTTCCTCTTTTTTTCACCACACATCTGCCTTACGTAATGCCACCCGTGCTTATATGCTAAATAAGATCATCATTATTATAGCTGAACTTAAAATCGGCGTTTAATATGTAGACTTACATCACACAATCCTAATCTAAAGGATTTTAAAAGAACTACACCGCCTTGTCTTTGATAGGCAGGTTTATTCGGATTGAGATGGTCAATGATGTTACATGGAGATTTATTAAAGCTCTAATGATGCAGTTAATGCAGGTTTACGTAGCTGCTGGCCGTTTTCCCGCGTTCTTGTCAGATGTGGTTGCCTGTTTTGGTAAACTGGACAAAATTTACATTATGCTAATGACATTAAACGTTACTGGGCACACAAATAATTGACAAACCAACAGTAGAGCTCTCTGCACCATTTACACACCTGGAGTAACTACATAAACAATTGTGGGTAGGAAGTTGGTAGACTCATAATGGTCATCATGGTATGAATACATTTTCTCAGTAAGTGTGACGCTAAAATGTGTCAGGAAACTCCTTTTATTTCCTATCTTGCACAGGAAGGTCAAGGGTCAAGGTCAGTGGCGGAGGAGCACCTCTGGAGCTAGACAGGCTTCAGCGCTGTACTCAAAGACTTTAAGCAAAAAGGATGTTTGTGTGTGCATGCGTTTGAACTTGTAACTCCACTTGATAAGCAGTTTACCAAACAATAAATCTGCCTGCAACACACGTAATAGGAAAATATTAAAACATCTTTGGACCTTATACCAGCACTTTTCTCCATTGTCTGCATTGTCCGATGAAAAACTGAATTACTGTTGAAGACATTTTGCAGCTGCACAGCTGTTTAAATCTGCTGGAAATGGGGAAAAGGGACCACTGCGCACATTCTTGAAGCTAACAGAAATCATCAGTGGCAAACTGATTTGAAAGCAAACACAAGAAAAATATTACATCGTCCACGAGGATAGCTGCTTCTTCAGAAATAGTCACTTCCAATAGAGGCACAGCCGTCTTCTAAAAATACAAAGGACATGAGCTGCCAATATTAGATGAAAAAGGGACATGTTCAAAATTCTCTCTCCAGTTCAGTGCTTTCTTTGGCAATTTATTTTATAGATCACTCAATTTTTCCCCCAAATTACCCAAACCATCCTATCCTGTCAACATTCTTATCCACTGGAGATAACATTTAAATGTAGCATTGATTAAGTTTACCTGTCTACGTTTGAAGTCTGTGGAATCACTGACCACTGAGAGCAACATAAACACAGCATGTATTGAGTTAAAATGAGTTTCCTTTTCTTACTCAGCAGTAAACTGGCAGCTTAATAACAACTGGATGGAAAATTTTCCTGCTCACATGTACCTCAGATCCCAGCCTAGCAGACTGCACTGTCCTCTCTCAGCAGCAACTAAAGACACAATGATGCAATTAAGGACTTTAATTTTCACGTCTGTTATGCTCCCATGGATTCTTTCCTCTGCAGCAAAAGATGAATACATGGAAGTAAGAAGACCAAAGGTAAAAATTGTCTTTTGGGTTTTACACAATGTGCCTAAAGGAGTGGGTGGAGGAAATGCATAACAGTCTTGAATTGGGAGGACATGCAAAGCTATTGTGATTCTTTTCTTTACAGAAAGACATTGTGGACAAGTCTGACTATGATATCATTCAAGACTCAAGCACAGACCTAGAAATAGCTCCAAAAGCTGAAGGTAAGGTCCATTTTAACAGATAAATAGTTTTCAATAATAGTTTCAAAGGTGATTATGCAACACTTGCCCAGGCATTCTTCCACATTTTTGTAAATGTAGTTAAAGCCTGCATTATGTAATAAAGGGGCTGATCAAGTATCCTCATCTCAGCTGTGTGTGGCTGCACTGTCACATCACCAAGACCAACAATGCAAATTATCTTAAAGACAAATAAGGGGGAAAAAACAAGGTGATGAAACAACACTGATCTTTTCAGAGCTGCCCACATGTCTGCTGTGTGTTTGCCTCACTGGGTCTGTCTATTGTGAGGATGTGTCCCCTGAAATGTCAACCGTCCCAGCGCTGCCAAAGGAAACAGGATATCTCTATGCACGTTTTAACAAAATCACAAAAATAAGGAACGGGGACTTTGCTGACATGGGTAAACAACTAATTATAATAGTAAATGAATACTCTTCCGGTGTGTGCTCCATCCTTAAAGCTTTCTCCCCATTTTTTTTATTCCCAGCCACACTGAGGAGAATCGACCTGAGTGGGAATCTCATCGCTGAAATAGACGATGGGGCTTTTTCAAAACTCCCAAATCTGGAGGAGCTCTTTCTCGCAGAAAACAGACTGGCCAAACTTCCCGTGCTGCCCACCAATCTACTAACATTAAATGTCAATTTTAACAGGCTTAAAACCCAAGGTGTAAAGGCAACTGCTTTCAAAGTAAGTTAGTATGCAAGCACATTAATCTCACTTTAAAATGTTGCAGATAGCATACTTTGAATATGTAAAGGTGTTAAATACAAGCAGCAAGCAGCCTGATTCGAAATAAATGCCTTTTGTTATTCCAGAAACTCACAAAACTGGCGTATCTTTACCTTGGAAACAATGAGCTGACAGCAGTGCCCCAACTTCCCGAGTCTCTTCATGTTGTGCACCTGCATGTAAGTTCATTTGTAATTCACTGCAATCACGACATTTAATCAGAGACGCTCTCCAGAAGCAATTAGATTAGATTTCAGCTATGACTCGCCAATTTTGTGTCGTCTGACTGGTCTCCTGTGACTGTTCTGCAGAACAACAAGATCTCAAAGATAACAGATGAGACATTCTGCAAAGGGAACAGCAGTTACTACATCCGGACCAACATGGATGAGGTGAGACTGGACGGGAACCCCATCCAGCTGTCGAATCACCCTAACAGCTTCATCTGCCTGCACTCTCTTCCTATTGGGTGGTACAACTGAAATAACCAAAGCATGCTTTTGTCAGAGGATTGTGTAAAATGAAGGATGCAGATACACAGACAGTAAAAATAACATTTGCATCGCAGTTCTTAAGTTCCATTTTATATTCTCAAATCTGCCATACAGTTCAAGACCTCTTACTAGGAATTATATAATAATTACATTGTTTTTTTCTTATCATAGGCTGCCAGACACAAATGTGCAAAATTACTCCAGATGTCTCTAAATACAAAGATGTTTTTTTTTTGTCGTGACACATCAATGTAGACCTTTTGTCAAATCAACATAAGACCATTGTTGAGATGATTTCATTTGCTCTCACAGCAGTAATTCGATTACTGCTGATGTCTTTGAAACTGAAGATTGCATTAACAATAAAACGTGCATGTTGGAAATGATTTCTCCATCAGTTCTTCACTCTCGACTCCTTATTAACATTTATGACTATGATACAGTTCCTGTAGCCAAGTAATACGATACAACGTCCATTCCAGCCTGTTGAAAGCAAGTGAGGGAGCAAGAGTCCAAGAATGTGTCCTTAGAGGACATGCGTGAAGTCCACAATAAATCCGGCCATCGCTCACTTGGCTGCAGACTGATTATGAACGATCAAACCATCTGCTATCTTCTGCTGGTACTCGCGTTCTGATTTTTTCCTTCGGTACACATCATCTGAAAAAGAGAAAAACAGAATAAAGAGACTGAAATGAGTAGCTGGAATACAGGCAGTTTTAACGGCCGACTACTGAGTCCACATTTGAAATGGTTCATGTTTGCCACCCATGTCTCATAAACAAGACTTTTTTTCACGGCAGACAGTTTGAAATGTCACAAGTGTTACTAATAACATCAATGATGACTGCATTCCATTTAGGTGAGCCCGTTCCAGGATGCTGGCTCATTGGCATGCTTTTCTGGGAAACATTATGGGACACTTAATGGAAGTGAGCCACCTTTAGGAAAATGTGCTTCAGCTGCGCTTTTCCTGCTATGCTATAAATCAACACGTGTGCTGAGGAAAAAAAGTTGGATTGCACTTATGATTTTGAAAAATAACTCATTTCCACTTGTTTTTTCCAAATGTGAAAAATCTGATTTTACCCAGTAAAAAGCTTTCAAGTTATCCTATAGAACTTTTGCAAATCTGTTTAGAGAGTTTGAAACTACAACAAATACATACTAAGCAAAGTACTGTACTTACTACAAGATGATAAATAGACCTAGGAGTATGTTCACTGTAGAGGAAAACATCTGTATCCCTACAAGGCCTCATAGTACTACAAGATAAAAATATGCAGAACAGCTTTTTAAATTTTTTTTTTCCCCCAACAGAGGAGGACTTTAATCCTTTCATTTTCCCCAAAAAGGCCTACTGGAGCACATCTAAAGTGGAAGGATGAGGTTTCAGTAAGAGCAGAAACACAAAAGGCTTCTTTTTCTTTTTAAATCTTTTGAATGATTTCGTAGCACATCTTTTTTTTTTTTCACAGGTTATAGATAAACATATTATCGGTAGGTATAATGTGATATGCAGTGATAGTACATTCACTCAAGTATTGTCCTTTTTCTTTTACTTAAAACATACTCTACTACATTCAAAGCAGAAAATACTACATGGCACATATTTGACAGCTATAGTTACACATGCTTTTAAGACTTAGATGTTACACGCCAAGACTTAAAAAATGTGATGCATCTTTATACTATTAAGCAGTATATAAAGCAATTAACTCCATTAATACCAGGTGCAACATTACATTGTTGTTTTCACATGAATAAAACAAGACTAGGTTTCAGGGGCTGGAGCAGATACCAGCTGACACTGGATGAGTAGGGGGGCTAGAACCTAACTGGGTTGCCAGTTCATCACAGGGCCAATGCATACAGACATACAACCATTCATGCTCACGTTAACACCTACAGGCAACTTAGAGGCACAAGTTCACTTGAACTGTGCGTCGTTAGATGGGGAGGAAGGAAACCAGCGCAGCCATGGGTACAACACGTGGGTTAGAGGACAGAGCCTTCTCACTGTGAGGAACTACTGCTAACCACTGCTCCACTGTGTCATGACAGATCAGTTACTGAAGTCATTTATCAAGAAAAAATACCAAGCATTATGCAAGTCTGTAAAATGTATTGTATAACTATTACTGATTCAATACCTTTGGTGTTGGATTCTCAGACAAACAACTAAATCTGAAAGATGTGGTTCTGAGAAAGTTACAGTGCACATTTTCAATATTTCTGGCATTAATAAACTAAATGTTTAATTGTCCGATTGAAAAAATATTGTAAATTTTAATAGATAAACAGTATTTCAGCCTTTTAACATACACATAATAAAGAGGGCCATTCCACATCAAGATTATTTTCAATATTGTTGGTATAGGCTATAAAGTACACACTTAGTAGTTAAGTACAATTTATATTTTTGAAAGCAGGTATATTTTTATATTGTGGAACTGCTAAAGAATGTAATGCTGTAATGTTATTTCTTGCAACACCAGTGATATGTATGTTTATATTATTTTCATGTCTTTTATGTCATATGTTCTCATTCCCTTGTGTGAAAGTGTGCACCTGGGTTTACTGGTATAAATGCTATTTTAAGATGGGCTGAGTGAGTCAATATCACCTGCCTATGGTAGGGCCCAATCAATAGGGGATTTTTAGGACCAATGCTGATGCCCATAGCAGGAAGTAAGAAAATTCCAATATCCAATATAATGATCGATATTCTATATTCATATTTTCAGTGTGGTTATCAAATACATGTGACTAAGATACATAATAGAGGCAGAATATCTAACAAACATAATTACAAACATCAGTGCACTGAACAGTAAACATTTTACTTATTAGTTATTAAGTAACCAACTGCCCTTGGCTGGACAAACTATGTGATTACTCAGTTTTAATCTCTAGCCCAAGCATTTTTTCCAGCCTTAAGAAGCAGCTTTAATATCGGCACTTATCAGAGAATATATACGTAGATACAAATATATCTGCAATAGGCCAATATCAGCTGATAATATCAGCAGACCAATAAATCGGTCGGGCCCCAGCCTGTAGTTTATATGGAACAAATAGGTACTACAAAAAATCTCCTCGCTTAACATTACTGTATGAAGTTAGCTGTTAACGCAGTGTCTAGTGTCTGACCATCTAACTCATAAAGCTGCCTGTACTGTATTTTATTTATATTTTAAAAAGTATATTTTCCCATCTTTCTCTCCCTTTTTCCACGATTCCATGAGGGGAGGCTGCACTAAAGCTGTAGGAAAGTTTGAGGACATTTGAAGTACTGAAAGGTCAACGAGGGTGTTGTGTCACGAATCTGTATACAAGCACAGTCCTTCAAGCATACCCACTGCATCGTGGCAGACACAATATTTATGAAACCTACAAGATGGCTATTTTTACCACCTGTCTAAACAAAATGTTTTAAGCAAGTGAGGCAGAGGCTGCTTGCCAGACAGGAAGTACTTACAGTGTTGCAGGTCAGACTTTATACATGCAAAAAACACAAGCACCTGCTCTCACTATGAAAATTTGCTCTATTAATTTATTATTATTGTATATTTTACCTAGACTTACTGTGTAAACAAATACTGAACAGGTGACTGTTAACGTAAGGTTAACGTTAACTTTTCTACGACGGCTAACGTCAACGTTCCAAGTCTACATCATGCTAAGGTCAGCTAACATGCTATTACCTACTTAAACTAAGGCTTAACTACTGAAGACAAACACATTTTGTAAATTTACACTCACAGAAAGTCTCTGTTCCTATCCTGACGTTGATCATGATCCACTCCATGACGCCTCCTATGCAAAAAAAGACGGGAAGGAACCTGTACGTCCCAAATCGACGTTTACCCGGGACAAGATTCAGAAAATAGTTTATGTTTTTAGTTATACGAAACATCCTAACCGACAGACAGACCGCAACGCTGCGGGGAAACTATCTTGGTGATATTTCTCAAGGATAGCTTAGACCTTTCACATGTCCTCGACAAACAATATGACAGACGAGGGTGCGCTCGTTCCGCGTTATGGTGCCGCATAAATGGGCGGAGTCAGCTGATCTTTAGAAAAGAAGCTACAGCAGCTCGACCTGAGAATATAAAACGAACGAACCCAAGAGCAGTCGTTACATCCGGTCATGTTACGGTTAGTGAGTGTGTATTGTGCTGAATCTTTAACGTTAAACTAACAAAATTTAAAAAATTAAACTAAATACTTAAGTAACTACGTACATTACCGGCGGCATAATAATCACATTTCGTTAATAATATTGGTTTTAATTGCAATTTTATAAGTGAAAAATCGATTTAAAAGCTATAAGTATTTAAAAATTTCAGTTTTGGTGACATTCTCCAGAAACTGGAAGCTGCATTTAATGTCTGCCTTTAATGTTTCGGAATAAATAAATGACCATTGGCTCAGAATCAATTAAAAACACCAATTTGTCTTTTTATTCAACGTTTAATGTCTCCTTTTTGACATTTTTCATGTATTTGCCATGCAGGAACAAGTGGACGTCATATCACATTGGTTAAATGTAATTCTGAGTTAATTTACTTTGATATAGGTAATGATTTCTTTCTGCCTTATTTTCAACCATGTAATAAAGAGACCTGCAATTACTTAAACAACTTGTTCTTAGCATACAATTTATTCATGCCAATTAGTTTTCTGACACTAAAAATTTTTATCAGGGACATCATTAGCCGCCAACAATAATTTGTGCTTTGAAGAAAAAAAAAAAAAAGAAGTCCAACTGGCAGCTTGGCATGTAAAAGAGCTACATCACTGCCAAAAACATTTTGTGAAAATATTTAAAGAAATCTATTCTACATTGCTGATGGACGACACTGGTGTTGGATTTATAATAATCAAATTTCACATTTCATCTGCTGACCTTGTGTAGGAGCTTTAGTGCAAAAATATAGACTTGAGGTAAAAAATCAACAATATAGCAAAAGTAATGACTGACAAATACACAAATATGTTTATTCAGGCTAAGATGACCAAACACATCACTGTTGATATGAGATTTTATGTGTAACAATATGTCATAATTCTACAAAGCGCACTCAACAAATTCTTATACATACACAGGACGTTCAGACACATGCAACGACTAGGGTCTTAAGAAACAGTACCATAAAAGGAGATAATAGAGAGCTAAGAGACTAATTTCAAGACCTACTTTAAACTTAGCAGTAAAAATTGGACTAAAGGTAACCATAATTTATTATTATTCAAGAAAAAGTACCCTCCTCTGACAACTTGTGATCCAAAGAAGTTCTTAATTCGGTGTCTCTAGTCCAAAGCTTGACTAAGACAACTTGTCTATGGGTAAAAACCGTCACTATTTCTTCCCCTCACATAGTGTTCAAAATTTACATTAATGCACATTAAAATGTACATCTGCTACTCAATACAGGCATAAAGCATCATTTAGCATCACTGGGGTAAAATATAGTTCCCTACATAAATAAAATCATTCCTATACTGTCTCGATGCTTTATGGGGAATGTTTTTTTGTGGACCTTAATTCTCAATAAAGTTTTCATTTTCCAAGGAATGTCAAATATGTATTGTTAGCACTGAGATGAAAGTGCGACACCAAGATGGCACTCTCACACTCGAAAAGGTGAATAAACAAAGAATTCACATCTTCGTTGTTTTTATGCCATCTGTCTGGACTTGTGTACTGTACCACACTCATAAAAATAAGCCAAAAAAAGCAATTACTAGTGATATATTGCTGAAGTTGGGGTCAATTTTGTTCTTTTTTCATGATGATTTGTGTATGAAGACAAATCAGACAGTAAAGACACCCCACACAACACTTGTGCTGTAACTCAGTCTTCAACTTTGTGCGCTGGTCTGCAGAAAGTCCAGTGGTGCTCCACCGTGTTCTCGTTTGCACGCTCACTCATGTGATGCACACGTGTGTTGCGGATGGTGAAGCCCTGTTTCATTATGTAGTCCATGAGGTGAACCCTTAGGGACACCTCTTGATGGTAGTCACATGGTCCAAAGGTGAATGACACCTGGCAGTCTCTGGTGTCCATCATGTGTTTGTTCCACTTGGTGAAGTTATTGGAAATACCTTCTAGCAAGCCGTGAACTTTTGTAGTTATGGTTAGCTGTGTGATGATGACAGCGACTGGGTTTGAATATTTTGACAGTTTCCGAGTACTAGAGAGCTCCACAACCTGCTCGAAGATGTCGGGAGGGTACAGCGGCTTGGGATCATTAAGGCACTGAATCAGAGGTTCGATCTGGTAGAAGTCTGCCTCTTTCCTTAGGAGGTCTGTCTCTGTGAAGTCCACAGGAAGGGTGAGCTCAGATGTCCGCAGGAAGTTCAGGATGTACCGGAAAAGTGTTCCATCACGATCGATGAAATAATTTCCTTGGGAATCACGAGTGGTGGGGAAATCTCCCCGAAACATGGCACCCAGCATGGAGTCTGGATAGCGCTGCAGGGTGGATAAACTGGTGGTGTACAGGTGTCCTCCCACGTTCAAGGTAACAGGAGTAGTCACCTGGGGCAGAGGAGCACAAAGCCGAGGAAAAGATTCACTATTTTGTTTTTTAAAAAATTAGAATCAGTTAGCATCCTGCAGCTGTGCGTGAATACACAAATTGTGGAATCACACACACCTAGCTAAAAACAAGTATTTTGTAGTTTGTGGTTCTGTGCTGTTGATTGTATTACATGTTAATGAAAAGTGTTTCTAATGTTTTTGTCCACCCAATTTATAGCAAGGATACACCTTGCAGGAAGCACAATTTTCACCAGAATCATGAGCTAGTTGAACTTAATGCCTCTCTAAAAACAGACAAAATTTAAAATTACAACCTTTATAAAGGTGTGATTTCCTGCAGGGATCTTAAATTAGAGTGCAAGAATTTTAGATGCTTGATGTTAACTGGCAACACAGTCAGCCAACATTTTCTTTATCACATGCAAACATCTGACATTTCTGTTATCCCCGTCTGACTTCTAACCATCTCTTACCCTATGTCCCCAGTCTCCATTATCCATTTGTAGAACAATAGCCACGTGGTCAGAACCAAAACAGAGAGGGAACAGACACAGCGTAGGCTTACTTCAATGTCACCTGTGAAATAAAAAAGCACAATAACATGAGCTACAACACAGTTATGCCGACTACAAGGGACACAATCATAGATACGGTCAGACCATGTAGTGCTTGTAAGGTTGTGTGTGTGGGGATTAACGTGAGTTGTACCTGTGGAGTTGCTTTACTTGGAAGGCAATGTTCATTTTGTTTAATAAATGGACACACTGTATGCAAGCACTAATTTGATTTTACTTCCACAGTGTGAGTGGACTATTTACACGTTTTTCAAGAATTTCATAGTGTGCTTGATGATAAAAACAGCGGTCAGTTTTGCTCTCAACAGCTGAGTAAATTCAGTAGCACTTACAGTAGTGTTACATTTTCTTCATCTGAACCTTTAGCCCTCAAGGTCGTTAAGTGCTCATAAACCAATAAAATCTTGACTTTTGCATTTCCAGAATCAGAAAACTCCGTATGTTAATGAAGAAGTGGTACTGTGTGAGACCAGAGATTGTTTTGAAAATTGCCGTTTCCAAGGTCAAGAATAAACTGAACACTTTAAGAGTCTGCAGCGATGCCTTTGAACGCAGTCTGGTCTCTAGAGCAGAAGTGATTCATCAACATGAATCCCAACGCTTCTTCTTTAAAACTGAAACCTGTCGCTACTCGGTGAACATAACACTACTAATGTGAATTTACATTTTGTACATTACCAGGTTATACAGCAACAGTGCAGCCGAACTATCTAGCTAATACTAATGTGGTGGTGAATGCTAAGTGTAGCCAGCTAATGTTTGTTTAATACAACTGGTCATACAAGTAACGTTAGCCAACCTCTCCACTCTCCGCCACGAAAATGAAACGAGCTGGCGAGATGATATCGCAAACAACAAAATGTGAAGCTATTTCGAAAACTGAATTGTGTTCACGTTAAACTGCGAATTCAGCTTGGGTGCACTCAGTTATGTAGCGTTCAATACAAAGCGAGTACCACACCTGAAATGTAACTTACCGTAGTCTGCTAGCTAATTACTAGCTAGCGAGCTAACGTCGCTAGCAGCGGGCAGTCCACGAGTCACTGATGCGGTTAGCTGCTGGTGCTACTAAGGTTTATGCCGGGATCTTTATTAAAGTAGTACTACCTTGAAGTAACGCAGACCGTGAAACAAAGCCTTACCAGCCCGCCTTCTTGGCTACTTCCCTTTTGTCCAAAAACAGAGGCCTGCGCTTGGCATTTCACGGTTCAGCCAGACAGTCAATGATGTTTGCCGCTGGTTGCACCGGGCAGCTGTGCTGGCTGCAGTAAAACTGCGCACACAAGCAGGGTGAAGGAAGGGAGGAGGTCCTGCTGCAGCCACGGGCTGCTCTGCATAAATACATTCACACATCCTGACACAGTCACATACACATTAATGCATGGAGCTTTTATTGCCACGATTTCCATTATAAGTAAAATGCAGTTACATTTTTATCATCTAAACCTGCTCAAACAGTATAAACCTTGCTCACTGTGTTACTGTAAGTTTTTGAGGGTCGGACGTCTGTACACATATGCATGTCATGTACAAGGAACATGTAAAGCAATGCTGTGGGAAGAAGAGATCAATAGTTTTTGTTTCAGGAAGATTTCTTTGTACCACCTCTGGCATCTTGCTGCAAGATGATGAACTCCAGGATGAGTTTGGCTGTCCGACAAGGCCTCTCCATCACCACAGAGTGTCCACAGTTCTCCAGCAGGTCCACCCTGCATCCAGGCTTTAACTCTGCAATGACTGCAGCTCCAGAGACATCCACCACCTGCACAAACACAATCATGTCTATGTAGACTGTTAAGTTTGTCTTCTCATACCTGAGCAGCTGGAGAACCCAGAGATGCCACCCTTCAATTACACGTTTGTCATTGATTTAGAGGCAAAAGCTGCCAGGTAATCATTTCTTTATTTAGTGCATCAGTGAGACATGATACGTTACCTGATCTTGTTTGCCCCATATCACTTGCAAAGGTGCAGTGATCTGATGTAGGTGCTCCTGTAAGGCATATCTTGATTTCTCACCAACAATCTCCATAAATACTAATAAAAAAAGATAAAACATTACTGGTAAGTTTAATGACTGCGTTGTTCGCTTGCATGGTAAACATTTTTTTAGACCACAGTGAACAAACCTTCTTGATAAAATGAGTTGTGAGGCTGCCGAACATCTACCAACCCCTGAAGGATCTAAACAAAGAAAACGTGTCAACATACACAAAATGTGGCTGCTTTTGAAAAATGAGACAATTGAGGATTATTCTGTAACTGTTTCTGTAATTACCATCAACTGCCAGTGCATACAAAGTGAAATCTATAATGCTTTTTATTTTCAAGTATGGACTTGACCTGCTGAGGGATTTTAAAGCGAACATGAGAACAGAGTTTGAACATGTCCTCCATCTCCTCGGGGGTTGTAGGGATCAGCGGGATGTTTAATGTGTAATTGCTGTGCTCCAGGTCCTGCAGATGATTGTCAAATTTGGTCTCACATGGGTGTCTTATACCTGCAGGATAAAATGTGTTTTCTGATTAGAAACTGATTAGTACATACCCATCCTTTGTTTGGAATAATAACTGCTGGTAATCACATGAAATGTCACAAACAGCAAACCACGGGTCTGTGAGCCAATTAGGGCTGCAACTAACAAATATGTACAGTATTGATTGATCGATTAATCGTTTATTCCATAAAATGTCAGAAAAGTACTAAAAATGCTCATCTCAATTTCCCAGTTGTTAGAGCCATTTTTGGGTTATGTGTGCATTTGGTTTTGTTTTGGGTTTTTTTGTTTGTTTTTTGTTTATTACCTGGAGGCCAGAATAGGTGGCGCTCTGTGCGGTGGACTGCTGAGAGGTGTTAAATGCAGCCACAGGTAATTACTCTGCAGGTGTGCTGCTGGCTGGAGAAGCACACAGTTTTTTGACCATCGTCGCCGTTGTTGTCGCCTTTTTTGTTTAATGCGTTGTGGCAAATGTGAACCCTTTGTTTTGTATACAAGTTTCAGAGTTGCTGTAAGTGTGTGCACAGTTCGGCTTAGGTCGCATAGCTCAAGAGCGCAGGATCAATGAATAAATGTTTCATAATTGCATACGACACAGTGTGTGATTCATTCATTGGACCCGGAAGACGACGGACGCGTCAACTACTTAAGTATCCAGCACAGCATCCCCTCAGTGGCTTAGGTTTGTTTTGTTGTTTTATTAAGAACAAGTCACATTAATGGTGTTGGAGTTGAGAGACCACGGATCTTCTCACAAGTAGCCAGTTTACACGCCGTTAACAGTTAATAGACTGCCGTTAATTACATGGACTACAAAAGCCTACAGCCGGAAACCAGGGCTTTTCCGGTACCAAGATCGCCTTACCTTGCCTGCAGACTCTACATTCAGTGAATGTAGAGTCTGTTTATAGAGACTAGGACTGGTGTAATATGCTAGCATCTCTTAGTCCCTCTTAAAAGCCTGGCAGCAGCATCTTGTATTAGCTGGAGTCTATTTATATTTTGTTTGCTGATACCAGAATATAGTGTGTTGCAGTACTCCAGTCTGGACATGACAAAAGCATGGATGACCTTTTCTGAATCTGCAGGGGATAGGAATCACCTGATCTTAGATAACTGCCTCAGTAGTGCAAAACAGGACTGCAGCACTTTAGTCACCTGCATGTCAAAGGACAACTCAGAGTCAAAGATGACACCAAGGTTGCGTGCCTCCTTTCAAACGTTGTTAAACAAGGCACCAAGACTGGAGGAACGTTTGTTAATGTCAGTGGTGCTGGAGCCAGAGGGGGTGATTATAGTCACTTCTGATTTGAAGTCATTAAGTGGCAGAAGATTTTTTGACAACCAATTTTTGATTCCAGCAAACAGGATATGACACGTCATGCATTGGCGGAACCACGCTTTAGTTAGACATGGAATTGTGTGTCTTCCACATAGCAGTGGAGATCGACGTTATGTCTACGCATGATTTAACTTAGGAGGAGCATGTAAATCATGAATAAGAGGAGACCCAGAATAGACCCTTGGAGGACCCCACGGGAGAGAGGGGCACATGAGGAGGAGGCCTCACAAATCATCTTGGAGAGGGACCTTTTTGATGGATAGGAAATGAATCAGTCCAGAGACACATCACTGACACCAACAAGATTTTTTAGGCCATTAATTCAAACATTGACTTAATTAATATAGTTGGTCATTTTAGAACAGATAGATTCACTCTCATAATTTGCCTCTAAAGGAGAGAGTCACTGATTAATATTATCACACTCTTGTAGCTTCATACTTAGCTCTATATTTGGACAGAGCTGATGGAGGGCATATGGACTGAAATTATTTTAAAATTATCTCTGTCTGGTACTGAAGCAACTCTTCAGATATAATTTTAACCTTCAGAGATTCAAGGGAGCCTAATAAAAAGCTGTGTTTTGAAAGACTTCACTGCCCCTGTGTGTGTGTGACTAAATCCAAGCCAGTGTCTGGTCCCTGCTTAAAAACACAAGGAGGTATAAAGGTTTAATCATTCCTTTATCGTCTCATCTGTCTATGCAAAGCAGCTTTTATATCATTTTTTTAATCATTATGAAAAGCCAAACTTACATTTAAAGATAACTCTGAACCCTCTTCAAAGCAATGCTTTGTTAAACAACAAAATGTTTGTTAAGGGTGGCACTCTTCAAAGAGCATTATTATTTGGTGTTGCAGCCTACCTTTAGTCCATTTGCCTCAAAGTTAATTGATTGTTTTCTGGATTGAAAAAAAGAAATCTGCTCAGTGCACAACTTCTAGTTTAAGCAATTTTTTCTTGCACAATGTCTAGAAGCAAATCTCAACACAACATGCTGTGACACTGGATGACACATGGGCAATAGAGTTTATATCTTCCTCCACACAGCAGCTGATAATATATGGTTGCTTATCGTGCTAATTTAATTTAAACAGCAAAATGAAAAATGTGTTTAGTCACTAGCTTGCAGTGCTCTTGTGGTCATAGTTTCTCTGATGGGCAGATGAGCTAATCGGCTGCAGTTGCTATGTAATTACGTATCTCTGAGAAAGACAATTATGAATATTTAGTTAAACAGGGTTAGGATTATAGTTTAGAAATGATTGCTATGTCCTAACTTCTTTATCTGTTTCTGGAATCAAAAGATACCTAAGAGTTTATATTATGCTGGAGGACAGATAATGGCGCCTATAGCTGTCCCCTATTATTACACTAGATGGCAGTGTAATCCATCCATTGGTCCAGGGGTTTGAGTCAGTCCCAGCCAATCCCATTTGACACACAGAGACTGTTAACCATTTACACTCACATTGAGAGTTCAAAGGAGCAATTTAACTTTACTTGTAAGGCTACAAATAAAACCTGCATTATAATAATCCTGTTTTAGCTTAATTCGATCACCATCCAACCACAAAACTCCACCCCAAAAAATCTATCTCTTTGTGCTGCTGAGTTTCAATTTTGTAACACACATTTATACTTTTCTCACAGACACAATTAATACAACAGAGAAGGGAATTTTTGTTTCAAATGTTTAAGTTAAAAGACCTTTAGTTTAAAAATGAAACAATGAATACAATGACCCTTCTCCTTAGGGTATCACTTTACTGTATGTTGTCTATACAGTAATTTCATCTCTCTATCAAATACGTGTGATCTAAGATTATGATGTTGGTCAGTTACAGGTATGCCTTCCTGATGTACTTTACAACTACTAAACATTAGCTCGCAGTGCCCCCCTCTGGTGAGACTCTCTCTCAGTGAAACTTTTTGCAAAAATTTAGTTGTGTTTTTATCAAAATATGTCCAGCAAAACAAGCTAGTCCATGCTCCTAAAATAAGTCAGCTTTCTTAATTGTTTGTGGCAATTCAAAATGTATAAACATGAAAAATATATCCTGTTATTTTCAGCATATGTTAAAGGAGCATTACAGAGTTGTTGTTGTTGGTTTTTTTTAATGTTAGAGTGAGGGTTAATTCAACATCAGGTGAGGTGAAATAGTACTCTCACAGGATCATTTAAAAACAACTTGTTTTTCCTTCTGGAAACCACAAGAAGTGCTGCTTTTAGGATCCAAACATAGTTTTCATTAAGTGAGGAAAATTTAGGGGACTTTCAGGGGGCCCAAAGTCAGAGGGGCACTATGAGAAGTAATGCTGTCGCTGTTAAGTAGTGCTGTTGTACAGTTTTGTAAAGTAAAGCGAGTCTTAGGTTCTGTCAGGGGTCCCACAGCACCCATGGATTCAGCCAGAGCAGAAGCTTTTAAAATACCAAACAACTTGATCAAATTATCTAATTGCATAATGTCTCTTGCTAAAGAATATTATTTTTCTTCGTCTGGATTAGGAGGAACTACTCTCCCAGGAACCCTTGGCCTTTGTAGCCCATGATGCATATGCCATGTGGGTGTGGGATCTGCAGTTTACAGCTTCAGGCCTGAATAAATACTGCGGCCATTCCAGGCATTGCTGTGAATGGTGGAGGAAGGAAATGTCTGTAATCAGGGTAACTTCACAGTTTCCCATCATTGAGTCAGGAAGTAAATCGCTTGCAGGGAGATGACAGTAGATGAACATAGGGGGCATATCACGCAGAAAGAGAAAAGAAAAAAGAGAGGGGTCCTAGGGAAGCTTTTAGGTTTCAAATTTGCATTAAAATGCGGCTTAGAATGCTTCATATTCAGTTCTTATTACCGAAAGGACATTTGTTCGCATTATACTACATTCCTTATTTGTATTATATTCATATATTATTCGTATATTACACTCAGTGTATAGGATTCGCTATACATTGTCCATTTGACAACAAAACTGCAAACTTTATTTTCCTGGCATTTATCAGGCAGTCATTCTTCCCTTGTGGTCTGGACTGTGTTGTTGCAGCCTGCTGTTCTGTCTGTCCCTCCTGAGGCTGAGGCCATGGTTACACTGTTTTTGTTACCTGTTATTCCCATGAGCAAATGCTATTACTGATCTTTTTCAGGGGACACAAAAATAGTATGCATACCACTCTGCTGTGTTGTTGAAAAGTTCAGGAAGAAAATGTTAAAAATTCAGATTTAGGAAACAGTGGAAGGCATCTGCGTACTGGATTGCAGCTTTTGACATCAAGATTTAGCCATGTGTGCTTAGTGTTTTTGTTGCAAAAATGAGTCCAAATAACCCAAAAAACTACTTCTTTTCGGAAGAGCAAGGAGGTTTTCACTTTTCACTCAGGCACGAGAAAAAAATCATTGGCACTAATTGTGTGATGTGTGTGCGCAAGTTGATGTGTTAACAGTAATTTAGACTAATGACTTTTTCACACTTCAGGAACCTCTGAACTGTTTTTCTGGTGACATCATCACAACAGTCTGTTTCTGCAAGGTGATTTGAATTAAGACATATACTTTTTACAAAGCAAAGACTTTAGCTAACAAAAAAAGCTTTACCCTGAATCTGCAGAGCTGCAAAATACAATCTTGCTTAGCAGTCGACAAACACAGAGGTGTGACCAAGTTGCTGTTTTGCAAGTCACAAGTAAGTCTCAAGTCTTTGAACTCGTGTGCTTTGTCAAGACAGGCAAGTTCAAAGTCAAGACTGACGAGTGTCAAGTCAAGTCCCAAGTCCTAGACTTTTAAGTTTCAGTTCCTAGCGGGTCATACTTTGCTCTCCACCAAATGTAATGCCATTTGAACAACAGAGCCTCAACTTGCTGTTCTTTGTACTTGTTCAGCTGCAATGTTGAAATTAAAATTAGCTCTGTCTCTGTAACTTTCAAGCCACACATTTGACAAAGTGAAATAATTTTTTTGTTGACCACAGTATAGTTTTTGTGTGCAAACAAATTGATCTAATTTTTTCTAATTGTAGAAAATTAACACAACATAAGCTCTTCCTGGTTCTCTCCTCCAACTTGACTGGGTTCCATTGAATTTGTCCAAACAAAGCAGATCCTGTTAAGTGTCAACTGGAATTTAATGGTGTATAGTAGGTTGATTCAGGAAATGAAGGGAAATTAACTGATTGGTGATTCATTTTTTCAATTATGTACCATTTAAATCTTTGGGCTTTGGCAAAGGTATCTAGTATTTTCTAGTCATAAGTGTCTTTTCCAAACAAAGTTACGGGTCGTTGGCCAAGTCCAAGTGGAGCTGCAAGTGTTTCTTTCTTTTAGCTGCCACCAGCAGCTCTGTAGGTCGCTCTGTCAGTTGGTCGGTCAGCCGGTCTTATTTAATTTGTTAGTTGTACCACAAAAATTCCCCACTCTTTGGTAGCCACAGTTTTTGCTCTAGGAGGCTAAATTTTGGCATGGAGGTCAAGTGTGTTGTGTGTATGTATTGTGTGCTTTTGTGTTCATTCCAACTGGCTCAAAGGGGGCGTGACAATGGGAGTGGCCTGTTGCAAAAAGGTGCATAACCTCCAAAAGGATTGACAGACTTGCACAAGATTTAGTGGAAAGGTTGTTCCTGAGCCAAAGGAAAGCTGATTCAAGCAAAAGAGGGGTGTGGCTGTGGGAGTGTCCTGTAACAAAAAGGCACATAACTTCTAAATTGATTCATGTAACATTGCCAAACGTTTTAGAAACGCACACATAGTTTTATTGGTCATTGCTTGCCCCGCCCCTACACTTTAGCTCTGCCCCTTTCAAAACTCGTCAACCGTAGACTGTAGACTCTGGTGTCATCTGCTGGGTCACTTTTACGCTACTTCACACACAAATGATGCCTTACTGGAGCAAGATGCACCTTTTTTCTTTGACCATGATGTACTGTTTATTTTTGAGAAAAAATAAAACTGAAAAATCCATTCATGATACGTCTGTAACTTTATGGTAACATGTGACGCCTAACATTTTTAGCTGCTAGTCCCAGCTATTACAAATTTGCGCTTGTTTTTAGGTGGTGTCTAAAGCCATTAAATTTCACTCAAGTCATGTTATGTAACCTGAGTCAACACTTTTGGTTAAGAGACCACGCAGATTTACTTAATCTACTTAAAAATAGCATTTTGGAACTTCTTTTAAAGAATAATTTTATATTATATTAAAAAGTAAAAATTGACCTTAAGAAATGAATTTATTAATCTTAACCATTTTTTCCTTTTTTCTACATTCATCAGAAGTGAACAGCCAACAATACAGTCAACCCAATCTGCAGTAAAAAACATCATTCAGAAAGTTATTGTTGTTTTTTTTAAATAACTCAGATAATGCAGTTTGCAATCTTAAATGCAAATGTATAAACCTTGTTTACTTGAAGCTGCACAGATTGAGTGGTATCTCTATCAATGGGTTTCAGGATCCACTATGATAAAAACACAGAGACCTTGTCTGGCTCTCAGAGCAACACTACAAGTTGCAGCATGCCAATGAGCAAACAAAAGGTTATTTTTGTCAGTGGCCGACCCTTAACCGACCCCCTGCCAAGCACGCTGCTGGCTGGGTCCAACAGGAGGGGAGAGGAGAGAGCTCAAGTGCAACCGCTCTGAGTGAAAGCCACTTAAGGGTTAATTTTGACTTATGGGAAAGTTATGGTTGTTGAAATCAGGGAATGTTAGAGAGGAAGTGTGAAGAGGTAGCCCACCCTTTGCTGTAGTTGTAACATTTTGTTTTTTAACATGATATCCAGATCGTGAGGAAACCTTTGTACCCCAGACACACCAAGAAGCGGAAAAGATTTTTGTTTTCCCTCTGGTCCAGCTGCTTGTTCTGGCTATATGATCAGCTATTTTTAGCAGCATAGTCTGCAGCTGCTTTGTGGTACTGTGTTAATAGCTGGTTAATGCGCTACATATTTTCACACATCTCCTTTTTAAAATAAATCCCTATTCTGTTGTGTTTCGCTGCTCTCTCAACACATTTTGAAAAGTTTTTTATGCCATTCAGCTTTGTTCAAACCTGAAACAAGATGAACTTTATGATGGCTCACACTGGCCTCCTCTGAACAATTTGACTGTACCAAGTCAGATACACATTGTCAGTTTCTTTGCCTTCTGTCCACAACATTCTTATTCCTTTTAGAGAATGAGTGGAAATCTCCTGTTTTTGTAAAACTAACCGTTATTTCATATTAAATTTTTTAAAGATTTTACAGCTAAAACAGATCTTTGTGGGATGTTTCTCAATATAAGCCACAAATAGTGAAATAAATGAATCCATCTGATGTTGGGCCATGACTCATTTACGTCTTAGTTGCGTTGGCTAGATGTATTGCACCATTGTGTTTTAGTCATATTTATGGTAAATCTGTCCAGTCAGTTTCCATGGTATTTGGTTTTTGCAAGTGTTAACTTTGTCATTAGTCTTTGTAAATCTTTGGCTTGACTAATTGCTGAAGTTGGTGAAACGGTCAGTCAAACTGGCTGAATCATTATTTGCCAATGTTAAAACATGGGAAGGAATGTCTGTGATTGCTCGATCATGTTTTTCATCTGTAAGAGCTAATACAAATGATATGTGTGTTGATGCACATGCTTAAAAGCAATTACTTTTTCTTTCAGCCGCCTTGACTCTGTTTACTTTTTGGCAAGAACGTGCAATCAGTTGTTTTTGGTGATGATGTTAATGTGGCCTAAGCTGCCTTTGGTCTGCCTCTTCAAGCCTCTGGTGGCAGCTGCATGTAGCGCAGCTTCAAAGAAAACTGGAGGCCTACAGGGATTTCCTTCTGGCTTTCCCACCATCTGCAGAGACCTTCATGGGATATGAATGTGATGTTAGTGACTTTTGTGGAGACTTCTTGTGAAAATGAGTGTACTATTCTACTGCAGCCTCTTACAACCCATGTGATCGCTCATTAAATATGCTCATATAATGATTTTAAATCATTGGCTCCTATCCATTTAAAGGCTGATTTCTAGGCTCCAGTCAGCATGTACGGCATTTTGGCTTGCATCCTGTCGTTAAGGCACATCTTTGGTTAATTATCTTTGACTAAATTTGTAGTATTACATTTTACTACCTTCAGTAGGACAAAGCCATGGCAGCCACTCAAAACTGTCACTGCCTTGCTTAATAACTCTGTAAGGCTTGAAGGCTAGAGGCTCAGTGTTGTTCTCCACAACCCAATGCCTGATACATACTTAATATATGAATAAAATAGTTTGGTTAACAGATATATATTTGATCTAACTGAACATCTGTTTTTGATGTAGCAGCACATGCTCCACAATGTGCTTGCTTTACTCAGATCAGTCTTATTTATTCTGACATCTTGGCTTAGATATGAGCTGTCATCTTTGCATACCTGCACCTAGATTCCGTCAAAGGTGTGTCTTATCCAGATCTTCCCTTGGATTCCTCCTAGATAAACCACAGTGAAAATACACAAGGAATCTGACGTAGTCAGGGTTTTATAGGAAGTACTTTTATCGGTTGAGTGGGACTGTATAGATGACTCCCTCATCACACCGCACCTGAAGTAGATTACGGTATGCCCATCTGCAGTTTGAGCAGCAGAGTTACTCCCAAATCCTTTAAGTAAGGTTTTTAAATCAGCTTATGGTCCTTCGAGAATATTTTTGACCATTAGTGTTGTTCCTGTTGTATTTGATGGAAGTTAAACGTAATGCAAACGCAAAAAAAATGTTGAGAATCTTTGTATAAATCTAAGTACATGTGTTGGTATAAGCCCCCACATGGGACTTCATGTTAATGAGTGCTTTGATGTTCAAAGAAATTTGATTGGGGAAAAAGAAGTGTGGATTTTGGCTCCCAACAATACTTTGGCACCGAGGATCAAGAGTCTAATGAGATTGTCAGGATCACAGTGAAGAGTGCAAAATTATGACAGAGCAGCAGCACAAACTGTCTGACATCACTGGTAAAAATAACTGCAGAAAAACTTTGTGGACTGACAAATAATAAAGAGCTTTTGTTTGTGTTATATTTTGTTTTTTATCCTTCATCACCACACAGAGGAAACACAACAAGAATATTATGGCTTTGTCATTATTGCTTTTAGTGTGTCAAAGTGGCATTATGGCAGTTAAACTTGGCATATTAAGTAGACTTAAAACTAAAAGGAACACACATGATACGCACACATTTTTGTGAGCAGACCTGTTTTAAAATCAGGGAAGAAGATAAAAGATTTTGATGGAGTGAATGTGTTTTACATTAAGTTTCTTGAGGGTTCCTCATCAAGCTGCCAGTATATCATCGCTGTTAAGTCCAGTAGCTGAAGCAGTTGCACAATACAACACAGATAATAAATTCCATCATTTTAAAAGCTCATCCTGGAGTTCGTTCCCCCACATCGAAAGACTCAACCTTCCCAAAGTTAACATTAAACTCCTTATAGGTTCATGCCAGTGGCATCCTTTAGTCTATCCAGAGGTAATTGCATTAACTCAGCCTTCCTGATCAATAGATTATCAGACAGACCAGCCCATTAGCCTTGTAAAAATTAAGAAGCATAGAAATTATGCATACAGTGTAAGTAAAATTTAAAGAAATCATCAGCTTTGACTTGCAAGCCTCACTGTAGCACACTTCTTCTTTTTATGTGGAAAAAACAACATTTTGTTTTTTTTAAAATACCTTCAGGCTGGGACTGTTGGTGTTTCTTTCCACATAAAATTTTAAGTAGAAAGAATAGTAATGTTCCTGAGATTTTATATTTGACCCACGTGGTCAATCTTGAACAGAACTAATTTGTACAAACCTTATTTAATCTTGGATATCAGTAGTAGTGTGGTCTTTAGCATTATCCTGTTGTGACTTTAAGTGCTTCGACAGCATCTGCAGAGCACAATAACTGTCCGCTTAAATTTTTTAAGCAGGGACAATATTGAAGTGTGTGAATGGAGAGCAGTGAAAAAAAATTGCAATTATGCTGAAATAAATGAAGTCTCACCAGGCAAATGAATCAGTAATCAGTATTCTTTTTAGACCCTTGTATAACAGATTTAATGATGAGAGGCATTAGAAATGAAAATATGAATTTGACTTGGATGGCTGTCAAAGTTTAGTATCAGAGTACAAACTGCATTACAACACCATCAACAACACTACATTGCTTACCAACATTACAGCCCCTTTTTCCACATTTATGAGTTTTCCCTCCTAATGCCAATTCATATATTCTATAACACCATTTAATTACTGCCAGATGTTTTAGACATTTATGCAAACTTCACCGCTCATCATTTAAAGGAGTCGCCATCCAGAACCGCATAACTCAGCCGGTTATTCACTGAAAAACCATTAGCTCATGGCAAAGGGGAAGATGCAAATGGTGTTGTCCGTTCTCAGGGAATGTCCAGCTCCAGAGATTCTCATCTAGAGTGGGAGGACCACAATGAAATTGTTTGGCTCTGGGTCAAAGGAATTACTCATCCCACTGTCACTACACCCAAGTTTTTTGCATCAACACAAAGCAAGCCAGTCGAAATAATATTGCACAGTTCCCACAATGGGAAGTTGAGTGTAATGGACATATAGATAGACGAATAGACAATTTGGAAGACATAGGCAAAGTAAAAAACAAAAAACGAAAAAATGAAAAAAAAAGTCCTTTAGATTTACACTTAGATGTATTGAAACCTGTTTTCCATGCACTACTTTATATGTGTAATTTATAGGTTTATCCATAATTCAAATCACACAGACATAGACAGACAAACAATGCATTATGCAGTATAAATACAATAACACTGATTTCTGCAAAATCACCCAGCTAGAAGAACTTTCTCTTCAGCCACTGTTACCTCAAGGAGTGACAGAATATAACTGCGGCCGAATCAGTGACCAAAACATCATTTTGGTAACATATGCTGTATGTTGACCATTTAAGAGCAAGGCCACTTTGAGAAAACAAACTCTTTTCAGTGATTTGTTTGTGGAATGAAGTTAGGAATTAGATCAGAATTCTCTTTGGACGCCAACACGTAATCACAGCTTAAGTAGTTACAGAAATCAAAGTATTTTTCCTTGGGAACATGGATTTGTAATGTATTTACAACGAAGCTATCTTTCATTACTGCGTCACTGAGATGGTGTTTTGGAATAAATGTTGAAAAATAAACAGAAGTAAATGTTTTTTTGACATGGTACCTCTGTAAGGCAGAAATATTTGATACCCTGGTTCTCACTGAGCCAGAACTTATCACTCTTTAAAATGAGGTATAATAAATTGAATGGTATAATGATTCATAATGTGGTTTAGTCATTTTTGGTTGCATGTGTTGCAAGCGCACCAGTGTTCCCCAGATGTTGCTCTTTATGGCACGTACACATCACACAACTGAGACATTTAAATTGATTCAGTGACTGTTAAGAGTGACTTGAGTTGTTTGAGTTGTGTTTATCCTGCAAGTTCACAGTTCACTTATCATTACTATTGGTAGTAGTAGTAGTGATACCTCAATGTATCTCTTGCTTCAAATATACAGGTACACAGAAAAACAAGATGAGTTCTAAAATAGAATGTTTTTCTTTTTTTGCTCTATTCTTTCCTATCTCATTTTTGGTCCTTTCCTTGTTTCACTTTGTTTTTGTATTATTACGTTATACTTTATCCCATATATACAAAAACTACACTGTATTTTGTGGGCTATAATATCAACTTTACCCTTCTTTAACATCCAACATCTGTTTAGTTTGGTTTAAATGAACTCTGGTGTATTTATCAGTGTAGTTTGGTTTGTTTAAGCTAGTGTGAAAGTGTTGCATAACTTGTTTTATGGCAGAGCAAAACCAAAGTCCTACAATCAAACTGTGGTCCATAGTGAACAACTAAGACTGCTCAGTTTCAGTCATGCAGTTCGTTTTAGCTTAGGAAGCAAAACAGAGCAACCACAGTATTATGACAGCAGATATATGATTTCAGATGCTAAAATACTATCAAATGCTGTCCAAAAAATTCTCCAAATGTACCCATAAAAACAAACGATGCTCTCTAATGGACAGGGTTAAATCATTCAGTCTGTTATTGTTTAATTCATCTGGTGATTGTGACCTATTTTGACAGCAGCTCAGTAAAAAGTAAGTCAAATAATAACTACACATTTACTGCTGCACCCATAGAACATGTTCGTCATTAATTATAAAATGTGAGTGAGTTGCATTTTCCATTAACAACAATAGTTGTGTTTTTGTGAGCGCTTTGTGACCACCAGTGAAGATGCAGTAAATACACACATGGTGCAACACACTAAAGCATGATTGTCAATGTCTTGCTTCTTATTTCTGCATATGGGTCTACGCAACCATGATGATGCGGGATGATCAACCATTGCTCTGCTGGTCATATTACTTTGTGTTGCAGCTCTTAGTTTGTTTTAATAAGTCAGTGTAAACACAAACCAAACCGGACTTGGAAGGCCAGAACATGAACAGAACTACAGCCTTCTCATACTTGTTGGGACATTTCAGACTATGATGTGATTTGTTGTGCAGTTGCAAAACTTTATCTTTCTTCAACACAAACTTGCATCATGAATCAAAAACTGCTCAGTGACTGCTGCTCTAAACTTGTAAGTTCTCACTCTACTCCATTCAAGTAATTATGAAGCTGTAAATAAGATGAGAAACAGCTGGCGAGTGGGAAGCAGATGAATATGGTACTGTGATAATCACCAAACTAAAATGTCTATTAAAAGCAGTCAAAGGAGTGACGTTGTTGTAGGGCTAAATTCCAAACTGCATTTCCTCACTGAAAGTGAAGATCAGATTAGCTGTTTTTTTCTGTGTTTTGTTTTTGTTTTTTGTCTTGTTTGTTTGTCTTGTTTGTTTGTTTTTTGTTTGTTTTTCCAAATGC
>JAQLOL010000002.1:18679186-18692991 GCA_029783665.1 Naso thynnoides | reverse complement strand
GTTGGAGATTGAGATCTAATACATGGCTCAGAGTTTCAGTATGAACTATGGTTAGCTCAAGCAGATGAACCAGATAATCTTGTGACACACGTCAGAATTTTGGTTAGAAGCAACCCTCCCACCTCTGTCTTCCAGCCTCTCACATGATAGGTCATCACGCTCTGTTTAGATTAGGTGCTACATTCCCCAGAATTCCTGTAAACGCTTGCCTGTGTCTCCCTTACAGGCCCTATTGTACTCTCAATCCCTCCCTAGATACACACACGCATGTCAAACATCACTCTGTGGGGAAAAGTGCTGAGGCTCAACAGTTCATGTCAGTGAGGAAAGCCCTAGCCAGTCTTAGCACAGAGTTCATCTGTTCCTGTAGTCCAAGTACTTAACTTTCTGACTCTTTACTGAATGTCTCTCTTAATACCCCACCATCTCGGTGTCCCCTCCCTGCCCCCACCCTCTCTTTTTTTTGCCTCGGTCTGTGTGTATACAGGCTAGTGGCCAAGCCCTGTGCCCACATACTTCAGATTCAGGCGGGAGTGCCTCGGCGAGCTCAGCCCAATGATGTCCTGGAGAGAGTGTATCAGTCCAAAACGGTACATAAGGCCCATGTGTGTTCTGCAGTCCATTAAATGTTCCTCTACACACCCATGAATGCACCACCACAAGCCTAATGATATGTTCAGCAAATACTTCATGTGGCGTGACAGTCATGCCACCTGGTATTGTGGGTTTTTTTTAAGCATGAGATTATTATTTGTCCCGGACTGTCTTTTTTAGTGTCCAGACACAAGGCAACTGGAGGGACTCTCCAAGCAGCTGGACTGGGATGTGCGGAAAATACAGAGATGGTTTCGCATCCGTCGGAATCAAGACAGGCCCAGTACACAGAAAAAGTTCTGTGAGAGCATGTAGGTTCCTACTCAGCTGATGTGTGGTGTGCATCCCATTAATGAGTGCATACTTAAAGGTGCTATGAGTGGTATTTACATTTTTCCCTCAAAAACTTTTAATTAGGCTTAATATTAAATGCAGTAGCTCTACATTCAGACAGGCATCACTTAGCCTATAGGGTTTTGTCAGTGTCAGACCCGCTCTGCAGTATACACTATAGACTAGGCAACCCACATTACCGACCAAACTCTGTATCAGTGTTGGCTGTCAGAATGTAGAGCTATTAAACACTTCTTTTAACAAAGTGTAAATCTCTTACAGCAACTTTAATATTTACTTTTCACTTTAATTTTTGTGAATTGTATGGCAGTTTATCCAGTACTTCAGCAACTAGGCCTACTGGATTTGACATCACGAGGTTGACATTTGTAGTTTTAAGTGAAATGTCTTTAAGGATTTTTATGAACCCTGGTTCAGAATCCCATATCCTTCGTAAAATGAATTGTAATAAATAGTGCTTATCAGCGAACCTTAACATGCTGACATGACACAGTAAGGTAGTGAATACAGTAAATGTTAGCATGCTAATGCAGTACAGTGGGATAGCGAACTTGGTAAATGTTAGCTTGCTGATACACTGCATTAAGATAAGTGAACATGGCAAATATTAGCATGCTAACACACTACTATAAGATCATGAACATGATAAATGTTAGCATGCCTTTACTCTACAATAAGACAACGACCCATATACATGTTAGCATGCTAACACACTACACTGAGAAAGTGAACATGGCGGGTACACGCCATCATGCTAACAACATAAAAGAAGATAGCGAACACAATAATTATTATCTAACACACTACTACTCTGTAACACACTACTCTGAGATAAGCTAGTGACATGGCAAATGTCATCATGCTAGTGCGTGCTAGTATAGCTTTGTCTTTGTGAGCATGCTGATCTTAGGATGTAGCCCCAGTGCACTGATGTGCCTAAGTATAGCCTTAGTAAGCATTAGCATGACTTAGACTTGTTTTTCAAGAAGAGAAAACATTCACTTTTCCCAATTCTCCTCTTTTCTTTCACTTCAGGTGGCGATTTACATTTTACCTGGGTGTTTTGATTTATGCCATTCGCCATTTGTGGGTGGTGAGTTGAATTTATAGTGTATGCTTTTGTTACACTACTAATATTGTTGCATTTCTTGAGCTTATCAGAGACAGCCTAAATAATAACAGTGTGAACATTTAATCTGTTTGTCAGTCGCCTTGGATGTGGGACACAACCCAGTGTTGGCAAAGCTATCCCTTTCAGGTTAAATTTTTTTTTTTTATCACCTGCATTATCACAATATCCAGTACCTATCTAATGATTCTAATCTGTAGGCCACTGGTAGGCCGATACATTTGTTAAAGGTGTTTTTGTCTCACTTCCTCTCAAAGCCTATGAGCCCTGGACAGTACAACTACTATGTAGCTGAACTGGCTTTCTACTGGTCTCTGATGTTTTCCCAGTTCATAGACATTAAACGTAAGGTGAGTGAACAGCAGCTGATTTAAGACTATTTTTCCACTTTCCTGAATGTTTTACCCCCCCTTTTTTATCAGAACTGTTTGTCTGCTTTTGGTATTCCCTTCATATTTTGTCATGCATATTTGTCTGTATTTCTACAAGTGTGTTTACACGCTTGCCTTTAACACCTTTTAATGTTACCGGTGTATCAGGATTTGCTTATTATTATATGATCTGGCAGAACAGGTTAGACAATAAAATGCTGTGGCTTCACAATGCTTTACAATGCTGCTTATAAATAGCTTCACATTAACCTGTCATCCCAGTATTTACACAGTCTTGATGAATGTACAAAGATCAACAGTGAGGATTATACTGCAAGCAACAACTTCATTGAATTTTTCCATAAGCTTCAAGTGTTGATTAATTTACAGTGCAAGTAGCTTAAGCATTCTATTAATCACATGAGCCTTCTCTCTTTCTGTCATCTCTCTCCATTTCTGTCATGGCAGGATTTTATGATTATGCTTGTTCATCACCTGGCCACCATAATGCTCATCACATTCTCATATGCCAACAACATGCTAAGAGCTGGTACTCTGGTCATGTGTGTGCACGATGTATCCGACATCTTCCTTGAGGTAAAGAATTCAGTGATGAAGATTAATCTTGACACCACTTTTTTTCCCCAAGAAGCAGACTGGAGAGGGTTCTGGGTTAAACTCAGCAAACACTGTTGTTTAAAATGTAGGCAAATACAGCTGGGGACATATGAGCTGTGCTGTGAGGTATTTGTACTACCTGCCTAATGGAAAGACGCCAAAAATGGAAGTTACAGCAGAGATGCTTGTGTGTTTTGTTTTTTTTTTTACCATGCCATTATGTCACAAAATGCTTTATTTTGTCCCAAAGGCTGCCAAGCTGGCCAACTATGCCAAGTACCAGAGGCTCTGTGATGGCCTGTTTGTGGTGTTCAGCATAAGCTTTTTCCTCACTCGACTTGTCATCTTTCCTTTTTGGTGAGACAAATGAGAGCTTACTTAAATGTCATACTTAAACTATATTAGTTCCTTAATAAACCAGTAAGTCAAAACAACAATATATCAAGAACTCTAGTGACCTCTGTGTGTTTGTATTTGTTGCAGGATTGTAAACAGTGTTCTGTTTGAGAGCTGGGAGATCATTGGCCCATACCAGGCTTGGTGGTTGTTAAATGGATTGCTCTTGCTGCTGCAGACTCTTCACATCATCTGGTTCTACCTCATTGCTCGTATTGCTATCAAAGCCATATTCAAGGGAAAGGTAGGCCTGGCCATGTTGTGCAATTTTTAGCCACACTAAGTATAGTTGTACAGGTGGCAGTGTCGGTGGGTTTGCCCATTGGTTCGTTCCAGGCTGAAATATCTAAGCAGCTGCAGTATTGGGTGGATTGCCATGAAATTTGTGGTCCCCATGATCCTCCTGTTGCCTCTATTATCACCATGAGGTCGTCATTTCTTGTTTTTTAGTAAAATATGACAACTATTAGATGCATTGCTGTAGAATTTGACATTTATGGTCTCAAAGGCGCCTTCTGACTCAAACACACAACATGTAGGCTAATTTCTGCCACTAGAGGTCTCTCTCTCAAAACAATTAAGACAAAAGATGTCGCTTGATGACTTTTTGAAGCAGCATGGGATCATGGGATTCACTTAATTGTTAAACAGCCACAATTGTAGATTTACCTAAATATGTATTTGATTAGGGCAGAAATGTTCACAGACAAGGTAATGTGGTAAAGTTGTATTTAGGTTGGTCACTCATCTAAGGTTTAGTCACATGCTGACGTCTTTCCTCATTCTGTGACAAGTTAGCAACCAGAGACAAAATCAAATGCACCGTTACTTTGATTTAAGTAACAGATTGATGAACACTGTTGAAAACACTGATGAACCTGTAAAGTATCTCCATGTTTGCTTTACCACAAGATTTTAAGCAAGTGGTCATTGTTGTTAAATTATGATTATGCTATGCTGATTGATCCCCTTACTTCTCAAGTGCCACCAGCTGACTGAGTTTAGTGCGTTTGAGTAAAACATGTCTATGGGTATCAGATGGGTTGCCATGTTTTAAATTCTCCAATACTTTATCTGTAAAGCTAATGATTCGTTGTCCTCATCCTTTGTATTTAGAACTAATTAGGAAACATTCACGTGCTAGCCATTCACTGTAAAAAGACTGGGGCATGATTACTGATTACTTGCATCAGGATGTTAGCACGTTAAGGACCTGCTAGCGCATTTGCTTTCTCGTAGTCCTCATTTTACATTTTTGTCACTGTTCCAAGTGGTAGTAAATTCTCCTTCCTCATTGTGTTACTTGACAGGTGTCGAAAGATGACCGCAGTGACATCGAGAGCAGCTCAGACGAGGAGATTCATTCCAATTGCAATAAAAATCCCAGTCAGATCCTAAAATCCAAGGACAGCAGTCCAACTGGTCACCTAAATGGAGAAACTCATGATCACTAAGAACCATGAAGGAATCTTTAACTCCAATGTGACTTCTGTTCACCTCTTGTGTGCCTGTGTGACCCATCGTGTCATGATCCGCTGAGAAGACTAAACTTTATTTTTCCACTGAGAAGGATTTACTGAGTTGTTCAGAATGAGAGAGGACCTGGATACAGGGGAAGTCCATGTGTGGAATACAGACTTGGCATTGTCTTACTAAGTCAGGTTTACACTGTGTGAGGTTTACACCTGCTTTTTGCTTACAGGAGAAGACAGCTAAAATGTGTGTGGTCTGTCTACACCTTGCTGTGTATGTGTGTTCATGTGAGTTCTCAAGATTAGAAAATGCAGGAAGGGCGTCCTGTCAAAATGCATTTTATTCATGTAAATAGACTTTGTTAAACTAGTGAAATATTTTGCAGCTGTAAAACAAATCACTGCATCTGCCTTACTGAAAATGTGGCAAGTACATTTTAAAACTGCCAAAGGGTTCCTAATAAAAAAAAAATGAATTCAATCCAGTAATTAATGTTTAGGATTTGTGTTACGATGTGGTTGGTAAACAGACAAATAAGTAGGTTTGCAACTGATGATTATTTTTTATTATCAATTAATCACTCAAGGCATAAAATGTCAGAAATACAAAAAAAGTAATAATGGTTCTGTAAAAAGTGAATCTATCCTGTTGATTATTTGGTCAGACCAACTCTACAAATGTAATATTTAATTTGCTCTCATGTTAAACAAAGAGAAGAAACACATTTTCACAGTCATGAAGCTGCACACACTGAATGTGACACTCAAGCTATATTTGCTTGACAAATGACTTACAAATTGGTTGATTATTATGACTATAGTTATTTCTCTGTAGATCAGCAAGTGGACTGATCCACTTATTGTTTCATCAGTAATACTGCAGCAGTTAAAGTCATACTGTAGGTGATCCTCGAGCAGTCTGTGTGATAGATGTTCAAGAGGGTCTTCAGTATCTGATTTTGTTGCACTCTTCCAATGTTTCAAAAACTTCCTCACTGAAGTCGTTGTACTTCAGGCTGAAAGAGTTGGGGACAAAAGCAGTAGTTACATGTTTGTTTAAAGTGCCTGTTCAGGATCATTTATAGTGAACTAAAGTGAGTCGGGCTTACTTCAGCTCCAGCATGTTTTGGCTGTCCTGCATGACCTGGACAAGGGCTGGCACTGAGGCATCTGTCAGTGAGTTGTTCCTCAGTTCCAGGCTTTTTAAAGTCTTACTGGCACTTATTGCAGCGCACAAGTCCTCAACACTGGCATCCGTCACACCAGTCATTTCAACACTACAAATAAACAGGCAGTGAGATGTGGATGTAGCACACACTGCAATGTGGTGACTGAAAGAATTACATAAGGAGAGTGTTAACTCACTCCAGATCTTCCAACAGACAGTTTGGATGGGCAACAGCATCCAAAATATGTTTAACCCCTTGGTCTCCTACGTTATTCAAACCCACATTGAGGGACTTCAGTTTTGATGTACCACTTCTCAGCACTGAGCCCAGTTCTTTAAAGACCGGCTCGGTTAACTCGCAACGGCACAACCTACAGGGTGGAGCAGAAAACAGTGATCTGAATTCATGTCAATATGTGTGAGATGTGGTATACTATCACTGGAAAAGTCAAAGTATTGACACAAGTGATCCTACTTGAGATTTTCCATCAGACACCCAGGTTGACTGAGTGCATGGGCGAGCAGCAGCGCCCCCTCCTGGCCCAATTCATTCACTGACAGATCCAGTTCTGTCAGAGAGCAGTGCTCTGACATCAAGGCCTCCATTAAATAAGGACAGCACTCACCTGTCAGCTCATTATCAAAGAAACTAAAATAAAAGATAAAGACAGGGTCACTGACGAAAGAAAAACATTCATATAAAGAGGTTTGATATTTTGCCTGTTAAGGGACACATTCAAATAAGGAATTTTGAGCCTCCTTCACATGCTCCTGTCTCTTCTGCAACATGTCAAAGTAAGGAAACTGATTGTAGTTTCATCGTCTCAAAACACACTTACTTGAGGCTGTTCAGTTTACAAAGTGGATGTTGCAAGAATTTGCACAGAGCTGCCACTCCACTGTGACCAATCGTGTTTTGTGTCAGGTTCACCCTCCTCAGCTGTGATTGGCCCAAGTGCAAAGCTGCTGATAAAGCCTCCATGGATGGCAGAGTCAACTTGCAGCTTTGCAGCCTTTTGATAAAAAATAAAGTCATTTTTTGAACGTGAAAGTCCACTATTTAAACATAAATCGACAGCTCTGACTAAAACAACACAAGTAAATGTGAAATTCATACTGGAGCTCCTGTAGTTTGCAGTGAGGACTGTGCAGTGCTTTGCACAGTTTAACAAAGCCCTTGTCTTCGATCTGGTTCCAGCTCATGTCTAACACACACAGCTGAGAGGAGCCTGAGGTCAGGACTGACACCAGATCGTCACAGCTTGCCTCCGTCAGACTGCATGCTGTAAGTCTGGACAAATCAAACCAAAAAATCAAGGACTGAATTCTGAGCTCAGAGATTTTAAATGTCAAAGAATACCTTGAGCTAATCTTACGTTAAGTTCTGTACTTTGCAGTCTCTGAGTCCAGTGCAAAGGATTTTGAACTTTTCGTCCCTGAGGTGGCTGTGAGAGAGATTCAGCTCCTTGGTGACGCCTCTGCTGAGAGCTGAAGCCAAATGAGGGACAGCCGCTGCACTCAGTGAGCTGCTTGACAAGCTGAGGGACACAACAGAGGGATTTTACATGATGGCATACAGAACACATGATAAAATATGCCAGGACATGACTTACTTTATGCTGTGTGACATGCTCATAGTCGGAGCCAGCACCTCTGCTTTGTCCTCGGTCAAATTTTTTGTCTGGTACAGATTCAGCTGCTCCATCTCTCCAAGGCTTGTGACAACATAATTCAAAGCCACACAGTCCTGCAGGCTCATGTCTCCATAGCTCATGCCTAATCGTGCTGAGGAGGTGATGATCTCTCTCACCCAACTCTCATTTTGAGCTTGATGAAGCAGATGGAAGTAGTGATAGTGCTTGTCTCTGTCCCAATGCTTCAGTGTCATCTCTGAACTGCTTCTAAACCAGCATTTGAAATCCATTATTCGATCGAAGTTCCACTCTCCCAGCAGGGTCTCCAGCGGTCTGCGCTGAATTGGCTCTGAAAGCGCTGACAAGAAGGCGTCTAGAAACTCTGCGTGACCTTTGTGTTTCTCCAGCATCTTCTCCACACTCTCAGACGCCGACTTGTCCAAATAGAAAGAGGCGGCCAAGAGAAACTCCTGCATCAGCTGGGAGTGGAAGGAGAAGACTGGTTTGTCTGACTGGTCGCCATCTACTTGCAAGAAAACGCTGACTGAGGTCAGAAAGCGTTGAAAACCGAAGGAATCCATTTCCTCTTTGGTACAGCTCGAATGCTGGTCCAGAGAGCAGTGGGACGCCATCTTGCCGAGGGCCAACACCAGATCTCTGTTGGAGGCCTCATTCAGCGAGAGTGTCTGAATCAGGTGAACCAGGATGTCTATGTACAGCTGAGATAACGTCTCAGGAAGTTTTGCACCAGCATCCATCAGATATTTGTACATAGAGCAAACTGTCCAGCAAAACCTCGGAGAGGAACAGATGTCATAAAAGCCAAGAGTCCTCTCCATGTGCGTGAGTGCTTTGGTGGCAGCAGCTGGTTCGGGAAAGAACCTGTTGAAGTAGGCCTCTCTTTGTGGCTTCAGAAACCCAGACACTTTCACCCAGGTGCCAGTCAGAAACTTCAGACGTTCTGTCAGCCTGATGGCCGCCACAAAGGCGGCTCCTTTCAAGAGCGACCCATGAAGCAAGCTGGCCACCAAACAGGCCAGTGACGCCGCCTGGCTGGGGTCAGAGCAGAGGGTATGGTCGGAGGGGTCCAGGCTCTGTTTGCACTGATCCAGATCATCAAAAACAAACAACACATCCTCAGGCTTCTGCAGAATAAGCGGCATGCACTTAGGTGGGATGTGACCGTGATGGTCCAGCATCAACATCTCCAGCGACAGCATCCCACTAAGAGAGCTTAGCTCTCTGAACCGGAAATGGAATACGTAGGAAAAGTTTTGAAGGTGTTTTTCTGTTGCCCAGTCCACAAGCAGCTTCTCCAAAGCGGTGGTTTTACCACATCCTTCAGGACCGACCAGTATGACATGTTTGCTTTGATCAGACAGAGCGCTGTGGACGGCATGATCCAGAGAGGACGGGCTGTCCTCCACATTTCTGTCCTGGGCTCCAGAAGTCAGTGGGGAAATGTACTTCTTGTTATTTATCACACTGACAGGCGGCTCCCCACCGAGAAGAGTCGACGCGCGCTTTGACTTCAAGACTTGAGTCATCACACTGTCTTTGTCCATTGTGTGCGCAAATCACTGTTGTAAACACAAAGCATGAAATATAATTGACTCAAAGCACGACAGACTGCATTCATGTCTGCCAATAAATTACAGTCTCACCAACTTTTCATTCTTGACTGCTGTCTGCCCACATATCTCACAAGATACAGTAACAGATGGCTACAGTGCGCATTATATTTTTTCCAAACACGGTAATAAAGCGTACTGTTACCTTGGAGGCAGTCTTGCCGGGAAACAAAGCAAACGAGACAAAGTGTCCAAAGTGTCTGCAGAGAGCGGACAGATTTCTGGTTAATGGCGGGTTACGCCCACACTGAGAATGCAGCTGTCGTCGCAACTGGCAGTTACACCAGAGGAGCCGTATGAGAGGAAAACTTTGATATAAAACACGAGCTCAGAGGAGGAGGAAGCACAGCGCGATTTTCAGCCCTGCACGCGGACTTGCAGACGACAGACGGTGATGCAAGTAAACTGGTATGCTGATGGAAAAAATGTAACCAAAGAATAAGTTTGCGTTCTCCTACCTAACACTCTCCAGATGTTTTCAGACAATCTAAAACTGTTAAACCAAATAACAGACTTAGTGCTACACTAGGCCTATATAAAGCCATTAAAATCAGCCCAACCTTTAGGCCTGCAAGCTGCAACTGAAGATGCATCAATGGAGGACTGCTTACACTAATACACCTATATTATACTTTTGCACATTTACTCAAGTACCTTTCTGAATGCAGAACTTTTTTTGTTAGGCTGCTTGTAATAAAAGAAATATTTTTACCTAATGGTATTGCTGTTTCTACTACTGTCAGCTAGATCAAAGTACTTCCTTCAGCAGAGGAATGAATAACACGCACCCGAATGATCCTGGTATTTTTTAAATTACCTGCCTTTCAAAAATAATGCACAAAAAAGGTAGTTATACTGTTGTTGTTGTTGTTGTTGTTGTTGTTGTTGTTGTTAAGGCAAATAGCGCCCCCTGCTGTCGCGTGCTGTTAAGAAAGCCGAGGTCACTAAATATTCTATTTGAAACAGAGGTCAGTCTCATAGTGTAAATTACAGCTTCTTAAAGGTTCGGTAATGTGAAAAGTTTAAAGTACCCGACATGAGTTGTGCAGTGTCTTTGCTTGTCTGTCCACTTGAAGATCTGCATCTGAATTACAAGATTGAAAGTCTTTTTTTTTTTTAAGTGAATGGCAGCATTTTAAGATACAGTAACATAGGCCTATATTTTCTTTATTCAGACCAAATATCCATATGCACAGACTGTAAAGCACACTGTGCAGCAAACAAAGATGATAAAAAAAGAGTTAGGTTAGCAAATATATTTTGAACTAACCCACATGCATTGCCGTTGACTATAGTCTATGTCTAGTTTTAAGCAAGTTTCACCTCTAAAATGCGTCAGTGGTCAGTGTGGTCAGAAGTGTGCTCAAATGAACCTGTAACCGTGATGTCACTGGAGGCTGGAGTACGAATATAGCTTACATATCTGCAGCAATATGAAAAGCTAACCACCAGAGGTCAGCAAAGACAAGACTTTTGACATATGAAAGTTGCACCTGATATAGCTCCTACAACAAGTTCGATGGTAAAGTTAAAATGTATTAAAATGACACTTTTGTCTCTCAGAACAGTCCAGAATCTGTAAGTATACATTATTTTTCATTTTAAAAGTTTAACTGCTAAACACAAGAACATAAAGCCAAACACAATGTTGGATGGTGAGGGACGTACTTCTTTTAGCAGCATGAATTTATATGATGTTACACCTTTTGTCATCTAGAAATAGAAATATCTTCTGAAAACCACCAAAAATGAACTCAACTGGACTCATTGTATTGTACACTATTGTATTTTTGACTCTCCTTATTAGTGTCACATCTGCAGCTAGTGCCACAGTTTGCAACATGTTCACTGCTTATGTTAAGAGGAGAAAACAGAAACGTACAGCCATGTCTATCAAATTATTACCCGTGAAAAGAATACAAATGATTGTGAGTATGTCTTTATTTTAAACACAGTGGCAATTAAATGTGCCATCAAACACGGGGGGGTGGACACGTGTGGCTCATTAGTAAGCTTAGAGAAAAATGCCCTAAAATGGTCCAGCAGATTACGCAGTGTGTCTTTGTCAGGTTTAGTTGTATGATCTGTCGTGGGTCTCCACAGTTTTGATGAAAACTGCGCTCAGCTTTCGCGGTGGCGTGTTGTTAACCGGGACAACTGTTGGGAAGAGGACGATAGAAAATCACATATAAATGCTGCAGGCTGACATAACAAGGGAAGCTGCTGTAATGGTGTTATCTTTAGCTGGAAAAAGCCATCCATGTTCCTACCTTTGTTGGGGACTGTCTGGATACTGAGAATGGAGTCCTGTCCAAGTCTGTCAGAGAGAAATCAGAAAATATACTCAAATTAATAATGAACTGACGAAGTAAAGTTGTCAAAGTTGGACTGTGCTGATTGATTTAGAACACTAAATTCTGTAGAAATGCACAGTAATCATGCTGGATGCTGAATTACAAATTCCTCTGTGGCAATGACCCACCCGACTCTCTCGTCTGTGACAGAAGTCTGTTTTCCAGTTTGGAAGCTCATTGTTGTCTCTTGTGGTTATTGACAGAGGGCAGACACACCCACTGCAACTGTAGGAGCTGCCTGTTATTCAATCACCAGTAGGTGTGTGTGTGCGTGGGTGTGGATGTGTGTGCATGTACATCACTGGGGATGTGTCTGTGGTCCAGTCCCAGTTAATATCACCTACACCTGCTCGTTTTTTATTGTTGTTTGTAGCAGAGAGGTAGTAAGATGAAGTTATTTCCTGTTGAGTGCTGTTTGCCGTTTTGTGACACTCACCTTTCTGTTTCAGTCCAAAAGCTTATATGTAGATGTTTGAGCACGATGCAATAAAGAACTCAAGTTTAGTACGGACTTCAGTACCCAGCCCTCTCAGCAAGTGGCTATTTATTACTCTTGATAGCAACAACAACAACTACCAGTTAACCTTCAGAGGACTATAAAATCTGGCAGTGTAGAGTTAGAAAGAGTGTGTTCACCGGACTTTTGTGGCCTGCTGCTCATCTCTACATTAGGCTACAGTAGCCACTGCAATGACATAACTCACTCATCCTGAGCCTCCTGACTCATCCTTAAGTCTCACAGACTAAACAACACACCCATGTTAGACTACTACAACATCAAATATCCACTACAATATAATGCACCAATCGCAGCCTATTACATAACACATCTTATTAAGCCTCTTGCATGACTTCCACACTTAAGCTTTCTACATGATCCACCCACTGTAGTCTACAACAAGACCCATTCATCTCATTACATGAAACACCCTCTGAAATACCCTCTTGGATTAAAACAATTACTTTAATTGCAACTATGATTCCTCAACCTAACTACATGGTGCCTAAAAATAACCAAGTAGATTGATAACTAAATCTAGCCAAGCTGTGACTGTTTGGGTGGTGTGTCATGCAATGGATGTGCCTCTAGTTGTTTAGGATAGTGCTGCATTCCTGTTTTGCTGTGAAGTTCATGACATGTTTTGTGAATGAAGAAACTTCACCTGACTTTCTGCCAGTATGAGGGGGGTTAATGACTTAATTTTCATATGAACTGTTCCTTTATTTAGATTTCTGCTGCCATAAAACTGACGTGATGTCCGTTGTTTTGAACTATTTTTTGTAGGTATTGTTAGTTATTATATGATGTGATTGACAAAAGGTTTTGTTAAACACGGTCATATCAGTGCTAATATCAAAAAGTAAAACCTGATGATTTCTTTTAAAGATTAATTTAAATTTCTTTTAAAGATTAATTTAAATTTCTTTTAAAGATTAATTTAAATTTCTTTTAAAGATTAATTACAGACCTACATAAATACTCACAATAATAGGCTTCAAAATGTATAAATATAGAATATGGACTCCTGTCACTAATAAGTGCAAGACTTTAGTAAGGAAAATGTGTGTTATATCTGGTACTGTCTCAAAATGGTTTTTATCTTACCTCTCTGACAGAAGTCTTAAAGTATTCACAAAGTATTTTTTCTGAAACAGCTCAACTGACGTAGGGTTCCACAGGGCTCGATTTTAGGACCAATTCTGTTTTTAATATATATTCTCCCCCTAGGATGGATAATCAGCCAGTTTAAACACGTTTCCTATCATCTTTATGCAGATATCCAATTGTACCTCCTTTCTGACTAAAACCTCCCGATTTAACTGTTTGACCAGCATTAAACAGTGGTTAAGTTTGAACTTTCTGCAACTGAACTCAGACGAGACAGAGACATTAATTATTGCTCCTGATGATAAGATCCCCTTGATCAGGCACCACATAAGTACCCTAGACTCGTCCATCCAGTCGAGCCTTCGGAACCTGGGTGTTGTTTTTGAAACAACATCTCTTTAGCAACATACAAATAATTTGATTAGAAACTGCTTTTTCCAGCTTCAAAATATTTCCAAGCTGAGAACCCTGGTGT
>JAQLOL010000002.1:18652542-18679086 GCA_029783665.1 Naso thynnoides | reverse complement strand
AAGCAGTGGCTCCTAGATTATGGAATGCTCTGCCACTACCTTTGTGCACTTTAACCTCGGTTGAGTCTTTTAAAAAGCAACTAAAGACCCTGTTCTTCAGACATAACATCTATAACACATTATAAGTGTGTTCGTAACATGTTATAATGTGTTATAAATGTTTATTATGTGTTATAATGTGTTATATATGTTCATAATATGTTGCAGACAGGCTTCATGGAAAGTGTTACCATATTTTTTTTTTTCAAATGTCCATTGTAAGTAAACAATATTATATAATAAGCGTGTAATGCTAAATTTTGGGGAACTGTTAAAACCATGACCTGAAAAGATGATCATTATTAATCAAAAATAAATAACACACACACACAGACACACACACATTTAAGTCTAAATTATTTTGTTATGAGAACTTGACACTGCTGAGCTCTCTCAAATCAGCTCACCTTTCCTCCTCTCCCTCCAGCAGCTTCCTGTAGGTGGAGATCTCGATGTCCAGGGCCAGCTTGACATTCATCAGCTCCTGGTACTCTTTGAGCTGGCGAGCCATGTCCTGCTTGGCCCTCTGCAGAGCAAGCTCCAGGTCCTTGATGCGAGCTTTGGCATCCTTCACAGCTCCATCTCCACGCTGCTCTGCCTCTGTTATCTGGTCCTCAAGGTTTACCAGCTGAAAAACGTGCAGAGATAGATGGTGGGAGCATTTAGAGGAACCTCAGCATGTCAGCCGCTGCTTTGGACTGAGATATGTAACTGGGGAGGTGTCATGTGGTGCTTGTGGTAGCAGCCAAACCAAAATACTTGTAGGCCATTAGACACTCTGATTATTTCATAACAATTAGGAGTTACATTGAGAGTTTAATGCTGCCTGAGGCAGATTATCTATGGCTTTATGTGTTGCTTTTTCTTCATGTAGTGTATTTCTTTTTTGCATTCTTTTTTACACATGATTTTTCACCTATTAGCAAAAAAACCTTTAATAATCAGCTGACTTTCAACTTCTAATGTATTCTCTATGGAAACCTTTCACTCACCTGAGCCTTTACAGCCTGGATCTCATTCTGCAGGCGGCTGATCATTCGGTTGAGCTCAGATATATCCCCCTTGGTGGCACGCAGCTCCTTCTCATACTGGTCTGCTTCAGCAGCTTTCTGCTCAAACTGGAGCCGACAAGGATCAAACAGAGGAAACATTAAACATGTGGGATGGGTAATGATAAAGTTTGACAAGGGTTGTTCCTGTCAAAAGGAGGGTAGTCTAATAGATTCATGAGCCTCACTGCTGGCTTTTCATATGTCAAGTTTTACAGAGAAACTAGTTTTACCACCTATTTGATTATATGAACAGTGATGTGTAGTTATCCAGGTTAATGTATTTTAGTTCTATACCTTGTTCTTGTGCCAGCTTTCTGCTTCTTCCCGGCTGCGGGCAGCAAAGTCCTCATACTGAGCCTTAACCTCAGACACGATTTGATCCATGTTGAGGCAGCGGGAGTTGTCCATCTGCACCACCACAGAGGTTTCCTTCAGGTTCTCCTGCAGCTCGCGCAGCTCCTTTTATTATAAAACAACACACAGAAACAGTAAGAAGACAAAATCCAGAAAACAAACCATGCTCACATGCCGTGTGTACTGATTTCAGTGAATGTTTATGTACCGCATCATACAGGGCCTTGAGGAAGTTGAATTCATCACTGATACCAGACAACCTGTCTTCCAGATCCACCTTGGATAAATAGCCTGCGTCCACATCCTGCAAGCAGTCAGTATAGAAACAAACTTTTGAAAATGCCAGACAAGAAATAGATAATACAGTTTTGTAGCCCAACATGGAAAATATTAAAATACAAATTATTGGTGAGCTTAATAACAGTAGTGTCAATCATAGCCATTACAGCTGCATACTGCACCTTCTTGAGCAAGACAAACTCATTCTCTCCTTCATTCCTCTTCTGAATCTCATTCTCATACCTGAAACAGGCCACAGTTATCAGATTACTCATGCTGATCTTATCAGCGTATGTCTAACACTCCACCCAAGTTCAAAGACAGTAAACAACCGTGGTTATGTTCTTCCCACAAATATTTCTTACTTTGTCTTGTACTCGTCCACATTTTTGTGCATGACACTGTTCTCCATGTTCAGTCTGAGTTTGTCATTATTAAGACACTCCAGCTGCTGCTGCAGGTTGGTGATGTAGGACTTCAGCATGGGCTCGACATTAGAGGGGGCAGCGGTTTGTTGTTGTAGCAGCTTCCACTTGGTCTCCAGCATTTTGTTCTGCTGCTCCAGGTGTCTCACCTGTGGCACAAGCAGGAAGAACCAACCAAGTGAAATGGATCTTAACATCTTTTTCAGAGGTCACATGAGTCAAATCGGCCTTTAAACACCAGTTTAAAAGTCAGCAATGTATCTAACAGGGTTGTCATAATGTTTTAATCTGACACAGGAGTTTTAATGGAATTTCTTCCTCTTTACCTTATCAATGAATGAGGCAAAACGGTTGTTGAGACCCTTGATCTGCTCTTTCTCCTGGTTGCGAACAGCATGGACCCTGGGATCAATGTCTACGTTCAGTGGAGTCAGCAGGCTCTTGTTGATGGTCACAGCTGTAATTGGTGCTGCACTGACAGTCCCAGAGCTGATCTTAGGGATGGAGTAGGATCCCAAGGACAAGCTACTGAAGCCCCCTGCAGATGTGCGCAGTCCTGTGCGGCTGTTGCGCTTGGACCTCAGACTCATGGTTGTGCTGTGTGGAGATTTTCACCGCTGCAGAGGAGGAAGAGGTCGGGCTGCAGTTGAGTGCTGATGTGCAACTCTCTGTCTTTAGGGTACTTACTTTATAGGCAGCTCTGGGTGTGGTGTGATAGTGAAGTTATGTGGCTCCCCAATGTGGGTAAACCAGTTTGTTGAATGACACCTGCTCTCCCACCTACCCCCACTGTAAAAGTTGCATAGTTTCTGTTTCAGTGGAATTCAGACATGCTCTGCAGCTTCAGGTGTGCCGCACCTGAGCAAGACATCATAAGTGTTTTCCTGACTGTAACCATGACTTCTGTCCAAAATTAGAAAGGAAAGTCAATACTGTAATCTAAGAAGTTATCAAGATCCATCTTTACTGATAACTATGAAAGCATGTGTTGAGATATGGAACTATCTGCTGTCACCAGACCGAAGGACGGCTTTTATCCTCAGGCTATGAGAATTCCCGCATTATTTTTAGCACTCAAAAATTAAAAAATGCTTTTTTTTAAATGAACTTGTGAATTATTTATGTACTCACCTAATTTTCTGTTCTAAAAGTAGCCTAAGGAGGACTCCGACTGCATTTCATTTCACGACCTTGATTTGTATGACAAGTTAACTGATTTTGAAACTTGAATCTAGTTTCATCGACTTTATGCCTAGAAGAGAGTTCAGTGTCGTGTACAAGAGAGCTGTCAGAGTGAAGGAAGCTCATCACAGCAGCTAGTAAATGCAAATCAAGTGGATTTCCATTGTAACAAGATAAATACTGCAGACAGTATGAAGATTAACTAAAAAATGTGCCATATGTTGTAAAACTTTGTAAAATATGCAATTTTTGGGAGAGTTTTATCATATCATTTCTGCAGTTAAAATGACAAAGAAAAATGGACCGAGACATGTTGGACTTGTTGCTCCACACATAATGTTAGGCTTCATTTGCTTTGTCTTTCTTAAATATTCTGTCTTTGCAGGTGTAAAGAAAAAACTGGGCTGTCCTCGGAATGTCAAACGGTCTTTGCTTTCTTTTCAAGCTCTCCCTTTTGAGACGGCTTGTGCAATCATCGCCTCCCTTTTAAGAAAACAACCAGATAGAGATAAGTCTCCCATACCAGCAGGTTTTGGTTTATTCTGGAGGTTTGTCAAGGTCGTGTCACAGAAGCGGTGTCATCTTCTCCGTATTTTTATTTTGGGTATGTACAGCTGGGAGAGAAGGAGAGTGTGTAAGTGTGTTGTGTTTAATTTAAAAAATGCTAAATAATTTTCTAATTTTGAATATATCTCTTAGTGCCTTTGTGGTCAGACATGAAGATCGCTGCGTTTAATGTGCAGAGGTTTGGACTGATGAAAGTCTCAGATCCAGATGTGCTGTCAGTGCTGGTTAAGGTAAAATGACTGGGACAATAAAGCATCAGGTGGTTGAATTCAGCTAAGACATTACACAGTAAATGATCAGTATTTATAAGAAGAGTTTTGGGAAAGTGTTTGTGTCACTGATGGTATATTTGGGAGGCAGCCAAATGGAGACTAAGAAAAACAAAATAATTGGCAAAAATTTAGTAGATTTTTGTCAGTACCGTTAGTGATTACAGCTGCCTTGAATGAAGCTGTGACCTTTTCTGAGAAAAACGTGCCTGAACGTTACTTGTTGACATGAATAAATACAGGACTAAATCAAGTCCTTTCTTTCCTTCAGACTTCACACACTTTACTAAGAGTTTTTGTATGTTTTAGATTGTGTCTCGATACGACATCATAGTGATCATAGAGGTTGTGGACATAAGTGGAGCATCTGTGAGAGTCCTCTTGAAAGAACTGAACAGGCAAGTTTACATTTTTAACCCCTGAATTAATGCTTTTTACTACATATACATGCTTACTTTTACTGACCTGTGCCTGTTCAGAGTGAATACAAGCCATCACTACACTCTGCAGCTCAGCAGCCGTCTGGGAAGGAACAGATACAAGGAGCAGTTTTTGTTTCTGTACAGGTAGGATCAAATCACATTCAGGATTGTAATTGTTCTGTTATGTGACCATTAAACAGCTACACTATGAGGCTATTTGTGTCTCACTGGCAGGGATGATGTTGTGGATCTTGTTGACTGCTATCAGTATGAAGACAACCAGGTGAATGACGTGGATGCTTTTGCAAGGGAGCCGTACATTCTCTACTTCAAACCGCACAACACAGGTCAGTCCGTGGAACTTAAGAAACAACAGGGAGTTCTGGCTCTCGGCGTGTGTTGATTTGTTTCTAGTCACAGTAGACGTTATGTCTGTGGTATGTCTGAGTCATGTCTCTGTATTTACCTGTTTGTTTTCAATGTGAATGAGTTGAATTTAGTCTTTCATAGGACTCAAAGGAGTAGAGGGCAGGTTTGTCAAGTTAAGTCAGTCAGCGTCCTCTGCGTGCTTACACACACACACACACACACACACACACACACACACACACAGCATATGTCATGATGGAGCTTGTCATCAGAAACATGCAGTTTCAGTTGACAGGACTGTTTGGGTTTGCAGTGCTTAAGGATATAGTGCTGATCCCCGTTCACACCAAACCGTCAGACTCGGAGAAAGAGCTGGATGAGCTGTATGACGTCTGCCTGGCGGTTAAAGAGAAATGGAAAAATGATGTGAGTTGCATCAGTGAATCCCCTGAAAGTTGCATTTTATCAAGTTTATGGTCCACAATATAACTACATTTAAAATACTAATGATATCAGAGCAATCGCACCACATATGTGTCTTATAAATCAGAATATAATTACATTGTAACTTGCTTCTTTTAATGGGATTTCTTATATTTCAATTTGGGAATGTAGAAACATTCATTAGCACTAAAATGATCATTTCTGATTTCCTCAAGAACATCATGATTCTGGGGGATTTCAATGCGGATGGTGCATATGTCACCACTAAGGAAATGAAGGCAATTCGTATTCGCAGCGACAAGAATTTCCACTGGCTGATTGGAGATGATGTTGACACCACTGCAAAAACATCAAATGAACACACCTACGACCGGCATGTATACATTCATATATTCCATTCATGCAATTCCAGAGAAAATGCTTTTCTTGTTTTTTTCTTCTTAAAGCAATGTTTCATTGCAAAACTAATTTTGTGTAACAGCTGCTCACTCTTGTGATGTCTTGAACTGAAAAATCCAAAAATGCCAGCCCCTTACTTATAGATGCTTTTGCTGGCAGTCTATGGGGATATGGTTCCAAAACAACAAAACCATCTAAAACTGCACATCTTAACCTCTCATCAGCTTTGTGTGGTATAATCCAAGTCTTATTAATCCTGTTGTAGGCTCAATACTTAATACACATTTCAGCTAAAAAAAACTACCAAATCCAACACATGCAGTACCAGACTACTTGTCGCATGCCGGGCAAGCGCATGTTGTAGAAGTTCTAGAGCTTGAATGATGAATTCCACCTCCCTAATTTGAAAGTATTGAGTCCAAGACATGATGAAGAAGACTTGCATTATAGGACCCAAGGCGTCTGAGCATTTTTAATGAACATTTTTAGGTGGTTTTGATGTTTTGAAACAGTATCTCCACAGGCTGCCAGCAAAAGCAGCTAAAGAGAGTGGCTGGCAATTTTTGGACTTTTCAATTCGAGACATCTAAGGGTGTGTAATTGTTACACAAAAACAGTTTTGCAGAGAAATATTGTTTTAAGAGAGCAATTTGTGGCAGGACTATTTCAGCCAGAAGGAACCATGTACACATTTAAAAATAAGCTGATAAATTTCTCTCACAGGATTGTTGTGTATGGAGATGATATGCTGGCAGCAATGGTTCCAAACTCAGCCAAGCCATTCAATTTCCACAAAGAGTTTGCTATGACAGAAGAAATGGTTAGTTGTTCCTCCTTACCAACATGTTATACACATATATGTGCTTGTGTAGCTTTTTTCGTGATCTTGGAATATTCTTCATTGAGTATTTGCACCCTCCTGTAGGCCCTGAGAGTGAGCGACCACTACCCTGTTGAAGTGGAATTATGTGACGCTCCTCCTTTCTGGATGGCAAAGAGCTACCAAAGCCACCCGAAATATGAGAGTGTTGACACCCAGGGAGCTTCAGTCAACAGAGCTGGTGAAGTGCAAAACTATAATTTACTCTCTCATGTGTAGTAAAGTATTTCAGACAAGTGCTGGCCTGTTGTTGATGTTAACTTCCTCTGACAATTACTGTGCAGTGCCGTCTTTGTGAATGACAGCAGTACAAATAAGAAAAGAAATGCTTGGAATTCCAGAGTGTTTCTTGTCAATCACTTTTAAAGCTCAACTTAAAGTTTTTACTTGTGGCCTACTTCTAAAAACTACATGCTTAAACTAAGAACTTAACACTTTTTTGTTTGATCAGCGGTATCATACTTTTTTTTTATTGGTTAGAAATCTTATTATGAGACTAAAACCAATAATAAACTGACTGTGATAACAAATACAGTCTGTGTCTAAAGCAAGAGGTAGCTCACTGCAGATATACCTTTAGTGTGTACTACAAAGCCAAAACACAGTGACTTCACATTTAGCCAGGACTGAAGTAGGTACACAATCTGCCTTTTAAAAAAAAAAAAAAAAGTTTAACTTTATAAAATCATTTTGCCATAGCATATAGTTTAATGGAAAAATTGCAAGAACCTGAAAACTAAGGTAAAAAAAAAAAACAAAAAAAACAAGCAACAACAACAGCCTGCACTGACACAAGCACTCTAGCTAGTTAAGGCTAGCCGTGGCGAAGGCCTTAGCAAAGCATTTTTACCCTCTTTTTCTTTTGCTGTTATTGAAAAGAATGTTCTTCGATGCTCCAGCATCTTAGTAATCAGCAGTAGTGGAATCTATTCTAATTGACTAAATGACTCTTATTGTGTAAAAGGTAACTAGCCTTGCTACAGCAGCAGTAGCACTTCTGTCTCTGCATGCTGACTGGGTAAATTCTTTGTGTTTAAACAGTTAATTTAAATGACATTTAAAAATGTTTAAGACACATTTATCAACTATTTCATTGTTTCCTAAAAGACAAAAACCCTCTAAAAAGTAATACCATAATTTACCAGAACATGGCATGATGGGTGTTCTTAATGCTAATGCTAATTATTCAGAATTACACATGACACCAACAATGCAGTGGGTGTTTTCCCCCTTAGAAGTCAAATGGAAATTACACATTTATGACTGAGAAAAAAATTTAAGTGACGTTCTTTGCATACTGTGTTAGTCAAACTACTAAACATATGTGTTTTTGTGCCCTACAGAGAGTTTGCATGTCGATGTGTTGAAACTACAGAAGGAAAACCTCCTGCTGGAGCGAGAAAAACTGCAACTTCAGATCTCCTTGCTAAAACACAAGCTTGCCATAGTCAAAATGAACGAGCACTAGCCGGTTTCCAGCACCATTATTGTTGTAACAGTTGTTGTGTTTTTTTTTTCCCCAGCAGTGTCAGCATCATATGTATGATTTAGCATGTGTATCTCAAGTGAATAAATATGTTGACCCTTCATTGTAATTTAATTAGGTAAGTAGCACTGATATGAAACAATGGATGAGTATAAGGATCCATGGATGAGAAAAAAAATCAGAGGAGGTTGAATAATATGATATCAGTGATTTTCAGGATGAAGTCGAATTTTGCATTTGAGAGTGACTGACAGTTTCTTATGAGTGTACAACTTTATTAAATGTGAACTTGCCCTTTTTTGGTCTTCCTATAGACCCATGACCTCATTTGATGTGTCTGACCAACAGACAGGAAGCCAATTTGAAGCTATTCTAATCTAATAATGATTCATAAGGTTGATTGATCAAGATATCAGGTGATCAAATACTTTAGGGGACATTTGTTCTTTGAAAGTAATGTGCTATAGATAGCCTAATATTTTTGTTGTTCATTTTGGTAATTTTTTAAAAATTTGATTTTTTTCATTTGTTTTAAAACGATTTCACCACTATTACAAGAAAAGAATATACTGTCTTACAAAAAATAATGTAATACATATTATTAGGGCCTACTTCTTTCAACACAATTTACATATTACTTATGTAAATCATTGTCTGCGAAGTAAGATGTGCATTGTGTTTTTTTTTTTTTTAAATAGGCTAGCTACTGTGGACAGACAGATTTTGTTAGCCACACAGCCAGGCTGGTGTAATTCAGTTTAAGAACAGATCGTGGGAAAAGCACGTTAACAACGACCAACATAACATACGACAGAACGTTCAAAGTAACACAAACAGACCACAAACAACAGAGAATATCGCCGGTTTGGATTAAGACAACAGTCTTAGGTTATATGGCTACATAACAAATACCAACACTGGCATCGGAACGAAAGGCACCCGCATGTTCACTGCCGGAACAGAAAAGCGTGACAACGAAAATGCACAATTGTGTCGCTATAGAGACGGTTATGGTTACCAGATACATATACATACATATACACTTAATTTACTATGTTTTATGTTTTATTTTTTTGTCTTCTTTCTTATATTTTGCCACTCCTATTATCCCCCCGTCTACCGCAGCTGTTCGAGCGTTTTGTTCCGCTTCATAGATATTTGTTGTGTTAAAAATATGGGAGGTGACGTTTTGTATTTGCCCAAGATACTCAAATTGTACAGTATTGAGTGTGTCATTGTTTCATGGAGAAACAAATAAAGATTTTTTTTAATGGTTTCTATTCTTAGCCAAAGATAGTGAACATATACTTTTATAAGTTTAGAGAAGAGAGGACAATATTAAATTTTAAGAAATTAGTAAGGCAGAAATTCAATAGAACCTTGAGGGTTTATTAAGAACAACAGGAGAAGGGGTAAAGGAAAAACAGGGCTCTTATCTGAAGGATATGGGATCATATCACAGGGTTCGTTTTTTTTTTTCCTTAAAATTGTAACAATATTTTTAAATATCCAAAACAATAAACTAGAGCTCATGCTACATGCTCCGGTACAGTAGGTGGTGATATGCACCTCAAAAGTCATGGTTGCAACCCGCCCTGAAACTAAAAGAAGAAGAAGCCAACGATAATAAGTTGCTATTAGTAACTGTCTCCTCTACTGTACCACGTAAGTGTGCATGGAACACAACATTTTCTTCACAAGACGGCCAGTTACTTAATTTGTTGTAACACAACAATGTCTTCAGTTGAACTTGATCAAGCACAGTGTGAGATGCAGCAACGTGTATCTTTAAAAATGTAGTGTGAGTCTCTCTGGAAATACTTTAGTCAGAAGTTCATCTTCGACCCAGCTGGACTTTATCCAGCAGGCTTGAAAGTCCCAAAGTTTACCCTCATTAGAAACTCACTAACCAAGAATTTTACACCAGTATAAATCTGTACAGAAGAGAAAGTGAGGGGGTTGAGTAAGGTGTTTGATCAGTCTGATATGACACCATTATTTCTGGGCAGCAATGTGTTTTTCGAAAAAAAAAAAAAGGAGCAGCAGGAGGGAGTCTGTGCAGAGTATAAGGTGAGGTGCAGCACAGTTCAATTTCAGTCCGTTCCTGGGAAAGACTCGGGTTTATTGCCCGTGCAGGGCTGCTCACCTGTCTTAAGGAAATACGCTCAGCTGCATTCAACTCAGGGCTTCTCCAGAGACTTCTCCTGAACTGTTTGCAAAACTGTAAACTCTATTAGAAAACTTTTTGTTAAATGTTGTGATAGAGTTTTAGTGACCTGTAGTCAAACAGGTGGAATCCAGTGTTAGAACTGTCTGTGACAGTGTTTGTGACTCTCAAGAGGTGATGAGTGTTCTCAATGTTGAGAATATTGTCACTGGTGTGATGCGGTCTTAGGCATGAGGCCGCAGGCAAAGAGCCGAAGATTAAGTGAACCCAGGTACTTGCTTGCATAACTGCATTTTTATCTTTTCCATCCCAGTTACATCAAATTCCTGTTAATGTCTGTTCCTTCAGAGCTCCCACAGCATCAAATCTTTAAGGAGGAGGAGGAGGTTCTCGCTGAGAATCAGGCCTGTAACTCCAGTGTGGACCAAGAGGGGTCAGAGCCTCCACAGATTAAAGATGAAGAGGAGGAACTCTGCGTTAGTCACAAGGGAGAACAGCTTGAACTGAAGCAGGAGGCTGTTACCTTAATGGTGACTCCAGTTCCTGAGGAAAGTAATCACTGTGAACCCGAACCAAATACTGACAACCAGCCTCTCTGTCACAACTCTCATGTGGCTGAGAGCCAAGATCAGAGAGAACCAAAATCAAAGGAAAGGAAAATTTACAGTGATGATGTAGAGACCCCCAAATTGTTAGAAATTCCAAATGATACTCAGACAGGTGAAAAGCATTTCAAATGTGACACTTGTGGGAAATCTTTCAGATATAGGTCATCATTAAGGAGACACAGGAGTGCCCACACAGGAGTGAGACCGTATGCTGGTATCACCTGTGGAAAAAGATTCATTTGGCATTATGCGCTAAAATATCACAGAAGAATCCATACAGGTGAGAAGCCATATTCTTGTACAACTTTACAAAAGAAGATTCAGTGTAAAATCGCACTTACAAATTTGTACAATTATTCTGCACACAGAGTTTAGAAGCCATTTCTATGGAACAGCTGTGAGCAAAGATTCAGTAGTAGAATCCATACAGGAGAGAAACTATTTTCTTGCCCAACGTGGGAAAACTTTCAGACTGGACGAGTAGCATGTTCCTGCAGAACCAGAGGCTGCACTTTTAGGACCGCAGTTGTAGGAACCTCTGTTTTTCATGACAGTGACACCTTGCACTTAACCTTTCACGACAGGATTCATGGGCAAAAATTAAGCTCAATCCAGGACAGAAGATTTAAGTTTTGAGGGAAAAGTTATGTTTGTAAAATGTTCTCCAAATATTCAATTTGCGCATTTTTTTTTTAAGATGCCTATAACAATCCTAGAGGGGAAATAATTGCCAGATTTGAAAAGATAAACCACATGCTGCTGGTGTACCACTGCCCTTTCTGTGCCTCAACTCTGTTTAAACCAGCAAAATTGAAAACTTGTGCTGTAATTTGTTTGTGGTGGCCTGACACTTGATTTCGATTTAGATATTGGTTATTTACACTTTAAAGGTTATAATTATAAGATAGGCTACTTATATGGCAATTCTATGTTCTTATATTTTTAGGATAGGCTTTACCATTCATAGACGTGGTTTAAAATGTGCACCACAATGGCATCACTACGGGGCCCAGGAGGTGACATGGATGTGTTTCTTTAAAAAAAAAAAAAAAAATCACACGCTCGTCTTGTATGTCACATGCATGTTCAATGAAGCGCACATGCATTTTAATGAAGCAGGTGCACGAAACAGCAATAACAGGCACGCTTAATTTATAAAACGTGCATGCGATTTCTGAAGTATGCGGGTGAAATAGAAAACGCGTGCGTTTTAAAAATAAACACATCCATGTTACCTCCCAGGCTCTGTACATTACCACTACATGTACAGCGAGTCATTGCCTGTGTGCAAACCAGACTTTATTAAACAAAACATCTGTCCCTGTGTGAAAAGGGAGGGTCCTGAAAGTGCAGTGTCTAGTTCTGCAGGGACATAAAACTGAGAGCAGTACCTTGACAACACACATGAGAATTCACACACAGGAGAGAAGACGTACTGCTGCCAGACGTGTGGAAAGAGATTTATATGTGTGTGTGTGTGTGTGTGTGTGTGTGTGTGTGTGTGTGTAGGAGGAAACAACAAAATTAAAAGTGCCACTCCTGGTAGGTGCACAGCTAAAAGTCGCACTTCCATGTAGTGTTAAAATCATCTGCACAGGCAGCCCATTTTACATACAAAACACATTCATGACAAACAACCGCATCACAGTCAATAAATTAAAAAAAAAAGAGAATGAATGGATGAATAAATTCCAAAGTGCTGTAGTATAAAGAGCTTAAAAAGTACTTCATAAACAGGCATGAAAAATCAAATGCAGAAGTCATAAGAAATCACAGTCCATGTAGGCCTAAGTTATTACACAGTCCTAGATAGTCATTTGCATAGTAGAAAAGATGTACAGAAGGTTTGAGTTATTACGGCTGTTTGTTATGTATACTGATTAAGAATGTGAATGGATTAGGGGAAAAATCTTTTCAAGAGTCTGGTAGTCTGTGTTTTTAGTGCCCTGTAGTCAAACAGGTGGAATCCAGTGTTAGAACTGTCTGTGACAGTGTTTGTGACTCTCAAGAGGTAATGAGTGTTCTCAATGTTGAGAATATTGTCACTGGTGTGATGCGGTCTTAGGCATGAGGCCGCAGGCAAAGAGCCGAAGATTAAGTGAACCCAGGTACTTGCTTGCATAACTGCATTTTTATCTTTTCCATCCCAGTTACATCAAATTCCTGTTAATGTCTGTTCCTTCAGAGCTCCCACAGCATCAAATCTTTAAGGAGGAGGAGGAGGTTCTCGCTGAGAATCAGGCCTGTAACTCCAGTGTGGACCAAGAGGGGTCAGAGCCTCCACAGATTAAAGATGAAGAGGAGGAACTCTGCGTCAGTCACAAGGGAGAACAGCTTGAACTGAAGCAGGAGGCTGTTACCTTAATGGTGACTCCAGTTCCTGAGGAGAGTAATCACTGTGAACCTGAACCAAAAACTGACCACCAGCCTCTCTGTCAAAAATGGCACTTAACAGTTCATATGAGAATACACACAGGTGAGAAGCCATTTCCTTGCAACATCTTTGGGAAAAGATTCAATAGGTCAGAATATCTAAAAATCCACGTAAGAGTCCATACAGGTGAAAAGCCACATTCCTGCGACACCTGTGGGAGAAGATTCGCTCAGTCGGAAAATCTGAAAGCCCACATAAGGGTGAGACATGCAAGAGAAACCGTTCGCTTGCCCAACGCAGGAAAACTTTCAGACAGAGCAGTACCTTGACAACACACACGAGGACCACACACAGGAGAGAGGCCGTACCGTTACCAGATATGCGGGTAAAGATTTGCATATCAACCAAATTTGAAAAGCCATATGACAGTATGCAATGGATATGAAAGCCTCTACTGTCATTGTATAACAAGATACAGTGAAATTCTCCTCCTATTTGGTGCGTAGTTAAAAAGTCACACTTCCACATTGTGGTAGAAACATTTGCACAGACAGCACATTACACATGAAGAAACACATTCATGACAAAAACAACCACATCACACCGAATATATAGATAAATAAATAAATACCAAAATGCCATAATCCAATGCAGGGTTTCCCAATGGAAGGTTGTTCGGTGTGGTGGCAAGCCCAGAATCTGGATCTAGGGCACGAACTTTTCATGCAACCCCAAATTTTCCCCAAACCATCATGAAGTACAATCAGTGCTGTTATGAAATGAATTTGGACCATCCTGAATTTAAAATCTTTTTTTTTCATTATCATTAGTTAAAATAATTTAAAGTTAAGTAGATTTAAGTGTTTTGTGCTGATAATACCTCTGTCACTTTTAGAAAAAAAGAATCGAAGACGTTTCAGTTCGGTCAAATTTAAGGCTTTAAATCTTCCATCTTATTACCTGTTATATCTGTCTTCTTCCATTTTAGATTATTTTTGTTGGGTTGGGTTGTGCAATCTACTCTATTTATTGACCCATCGCTGCTGTTGATGATGTTTTTATGTTTTATTTATTGTAGGTGAGTGCATGAGATGAAATGTAGATGTGTGTGTGTGTAAGGTATGTTTAGAGGCTGCTCTTTTCTCTTTTCTACAGAGGTCGCACAAATACATTTCATTGTGCTGTTTGCTTGTCTTAACTGCATAATGACAATAAGGTGATTTGATTTGGTTTTATGTTTTTTTAATGCCTTTTATTCTCAATGTGCAGTACTTTGAATTGCCTTGTTGTTGAAATGTGCAATACAAACAAACTAGCCTTGCGTTGCCTAAAGTAAACGTTTTGGGACATTCTCAGATAGAGAAAGTGTGAAAGGGCAGAAATGTATCTATTTTTTAAAAAATACATAGCAGCAGAGGGACGCTGTGTAGAGTATAAAATAAGGTGCAGAACAGGTCAGTCTCAGTCTGTTGCTGGGAAAGACTCGGGTTTATTGCCTGTGCAGGGCTGCCGACTTGTCTTGAGGAAATAAACTACTGCATTCAACCCAGAGCTTCTCCAGTGACTTCTGCTGAACTATTTGCAAGATTGTAAATTTGCTGTATTTTTTTTTGAAGAGGATGCGCCTTACCAACGTTTTGTGTTGTGGTGCTAAACCAAAGTCATCTATTCTAACATGCTAACGTTTAGGCCCAGTGGCCACTGGGAGATTTGTCCACTTTGTCCAAGATGTGTGTGTGTTACCTCCATACCCTTGGGTATTCAGAAAACAAACAGATCTGGACACTGGCGTCAGATTCAAAAACCTAGCGGGGTCATGCCTGAATCTGCTGCGTTGTGTTCTTACATCACATAACTAAAAAACCTCAGAGTTACCTTTTTCTTTACTTTGCAAAATAGTTTAATGTCTTAAAAATGCACACTAAGTAGACAGATGAAGAAAATAAGGCTTAAAGTGAAACATGCAGACCATTACAATACAACTACTAGCTACTAATAGTAGTCTGTATGTATTACATAATGCTATATTGTGTTAATCTGGCTAGAAAGTGCTGTGAATGATGCATTTTAAGGCACTTAACTTTTTTGCATTATACAGTGGCTTCCCTCTTTTTTTTTCTTTGATATTTAGGATGGAACTATTATGGTTGTCTTTATTCATAGTACTCAATCACAGACATGTTGGTCATGAACAACAGGTGAATAAAGTCAAGCAGCAAGTGTGATTATTAATGATACTTATGGCCATGAGCTGTGACTCTGTTATATATTGTTGTGTGGCAAAAAAGGTCATGAGAATACTATGAATAGCCTGTTACAGTTGCTGGTGTTGCACATGCAGATTCCAAGCAGAGACGGTCCCTGCCGGGTATCAAACTCAGGATTCTCTGGATTCAAACCCTGGACCTTTTTGCTTTGAGGCAACACTGCCTATACCGCTACACTGCCCCATTGTCTTGACAAGTAAAAAAATTTTCAAGCGACCAGGGACTTTTCATTCATGTGAAGAGTTTTAATAGCCTATGAAATAATTTCAAAACAATGACAGGCACAGGCTGATCTAAATTTTGATGGGCGCAATCAAAAATAAATTATCACTGTAATAATGTAACTTATGAGCATAGCTTTATCAGCTGTTTCTCCAAAACTTTGAGTTAACTTTTTTTTGCAGACTAAGATGAATAAAAATATACATAATGATGACATTATGATGTATTCTTAAAATATTCAAAAGGTAAAACTGAAGTTCAAATTACGAAAAAAGTATTAGGGACACTAATTTAAACAAAATTAAAATTAGAGGACGATTTTTTTTTTTTTTTTTTTTTAACCATTGAAGCACTTCGAGAAAATTTTTACTTTTTTCTCAAAGTGCATAATGGAAAAAAAATCATATCCATCATACTCTTCCGCAGTAAACAGCTGTTCACACAAATACAAAAAAACAAACAAACAAACAAAACGGTAAATAGAACACACTGGCGTGTGCTGCCTTCACGTGACGAGCGTGAGCGCTTTTTTACGTTTTATAGTCTTGAATGAGCTCCAACTCATAAACTACCCTAAGTTACATTTACCAGCAGACATAGCACCACATTTGACTTTTATATTTGGTCTGAACGGCTCATACGTGAAAGAAAGCAGCGGTGCATATTTTCTTGTTGCGTGACAATGACAAACATCTGCCGCCTTGTGAGGCGTCGTCCGATTTCCGCTCCTATCCACCGTCCCTGAAGTATACACTCCGTGGTCACGTGACTGCTGGGTTCTTCGCCAGAGAGGGAACGGCTAGCTTGTCAACAACTGTGCAGGAAGGTGTGTGGCTGAACTTTCTCAGTGTCGTCCGAGCAGACTTCAAAGCACTACCAAGCCGTCACTCACCTGTCCGGTAGACAGGCCGCCTCCATGCATTACAGAGCAGCGACACCTCCGCGGGGATCATGGACGTATGCGAGTTGTTTAGCAGTTGCAGAAAGGGCGACATTTGTAGAGTCAGGTAACGTAAACAATGGCTCAGCTGACGTTGTTTTGACTGTGCCTTTTCCCTGATTGTCATTGCCTGTGTGCTGAAAAGCTAATTCATTGCACTTTGCATGGTTGTAGCATAGCATTTGCTTTATGTTTTCTGTAGTCATGTCACAGAATTATAATTTGGCCTGGTCTGGACTGTCATCTTGTCGCCCAAGCCTAAGCTAGCAGTCAAGTGTTTTGTAAACAGGACGAAGAGGTAAACACAGAGGGCGCGGTTGCTAACATTAGCCTTGATGAGCCAGCTGGTAACTTAAGTTAACGTTTGTAATATGGATCAGCTGCCAAGCTTCCAGATGCAGCCTAGCTAAGTTACATACGTCTTTGAATGACTGATGCTTAACTGGATGGCATGTGGAGAATTTCACTCTGCAAGCTGTAGAATACAGCTTCAGGAATTTGACTGATGGTGGACACCTCCACTTTTTTTGGGACAGATAGGTGTGTCCTGCTGGTTACAGGTAGGTAGTAACAGTAATCCAAGACAAGTCAAGGCAGGTCAAACATACTTAACCAGCTTAGACATCCAGTTAACTCAGCCCAAATCTCTTCTCAGAGCACTTTTCTCCATTTCTGCAGGAGAAAATGTAGTTCTTATCAGCGCAAAATATCAGTGTTTAAATAAATGTAGCCTGACTAAAAACACACAGCAATACTGTGCTTCTGTAATGCAGATGGAGTAGGAATTTGCTCAGAATAATAAATTTAAAAATAAACAGAGGGAAGCTTGTGTGTTAGTGGTGAGGGGGAAAAGAATCGATTCTTCAACGCATCGTGATTCAGACGTGGACGATTCTGAACTGATTCAAAAATGTTCAATAATCGATAATCGAAATTCTAAATAACATAAAATAGGAAGAAAACAGAATAGCAGCACGCCACGAACTGGGAGTTTACGGGGAGAACATTTTTAAAAAATCAAGAAAGAAGCATGGCTGACCGAGCGATCCAACCAGCACCGTGTGGATTAAAGCTTGCGTTTGGAAAAAATTTGGTTTCCACAAAGTTGACAGACATTGAACTGGACAAGAGCAGTGCTCTGTATAAGCTGTGTCACACTAAGATAAAACCAAGATGCATCATAATCGTTGGCTCCAAAATTGCAATCGAACTGAATTGTCAGGTGCCTTCAGATTCCCACTCCTACTATATACAAAGTAATTCTAATATTTGTAAACACGTGTACAGCAGCTGCAGAGAGGTGTACTGTGAGGCGCAGAAAGTGGTAAAGCAGGGTATGTTGAGTGTTAAGCCAGAGGTTCCTGTGTCATGAAGGTGGCTCTCTTTTATCCTGGCTAGATCACCATGGTAACTGATGCTAAATGTATAACCCGGACACGGTTATGTTCAGAGTTTCTGTTTGAAATCGGCTATAAAAAGAGACGATCACGAGTAAAACCCTTTGGACACGGCGTCACCTTTTTTTTGCCTAATCTGTTTGATTTAGGAGGGAGAATGGTGAGAGGCTTTCTGAGGAGGGAGAGAGTGTTCAGGGATCAGAGCGATCCACTGGCATTTTCTGACGATTTTCTCCATGAGTGCTGCAGATTCTCAGCTGAGGGAACACGTTGCATATGCAAACTCGTGGAGGCGTATGTTACTAATTGACAGTAACTCAAACTGTCTGCATCGCTTTGAGCTTTTCTGCCACGGGAACCTACGTGCGTTCAGTTGGTGATGCAGAAAATCTGAGCAAGAACAAGAAAGTTGTACTCGCTCTCACTGAAGTGCTGAGTATGTTTGTAGTGTTCCTTGGCCATGTGTCGATGCTGAGTGTCATAAATATCTTTTTTTCCACACATCTAAATCTTCAAACGAGTGGTGAAATAAATATATAAGCCTATATTAACTTATGAATTGACACGGTCAGCAATTTTTTTGCCAGCAGTCCTCCCCGGCCTAGTTGGCAGCAACAAGTCCAGACCTGATCTTTATTTACTTCTTGGGCCCTAGTTTCGTGGCGCAGCGCAGGGTGGCGCAGCCCGGCGCGCGGTCAGTTTGGCAGTTTGGTAGACCGTGCTGCGCTGAGATGGGTGTGGCGGTGCGGCAGGGGGAGGTGTCACATATTCATCATGGCGCGGTCAAAGTTTCGTGGGAAAATGCCCCGCCAAGGGTGCGCCAAAAGCTCGCCACCTCGAACCTGGTCTACTCTCAGTGAAAGACGTGCGCAGCCGGTGCAGTGGAAGTTTGGCTGACCAGCGCGCAGTGCGCACATGTCACCAAGACGTCACAGGCAGGTTTCCAAAGTTTCAGGCACAATTTCAATGCAATAAATAATCACAACAACCACTATTTAATGCAACTAATGGGATCAGTGCATATATTTGTATTTATATGGTTTGTCCCATCGCATCTGACGACAGATCAAAGGCTGTTGGCACACGTAATGGAAACTCGACCTGCTGAATTAACAACCATGGATAGACTGATAGACAAAAAAGCAGCCGCAGATGTCCAAAGAGCAGGACTGTGACGGTGCATGACTGCATGTTGCTGCTGTCTTGTCACTACGCTGTGATGATCGCTTTATTTATTTATTTATTTATTCATTTACTTACTTATTAATTTATTTGCGGGTGAGTGACCGCATCTAAGTCAGCACATAAATGTTTATCTATATGTCCCGTCACATCTTTTGTCCAATCAAAGGCTGTTGGCACACACAATGGAAACTCACCTGACTAATTAACACAGCTGAAACGGTAACAAAAACTAAGGAGTTCACATCTCTCTCAGCATCATCATCATCAGCTCGTGGAGGTCTGCTGGCAGTTCCATATATTCGGACACTGCGAGCTTGGACCACTCAGACAGGAAATATCAGTTTCCTCCTGGGAAAAGTTTGGGCGTCTCGCACGGCTGCCGCTGCTGTCCAGGATGGCGAAGTAACGAAATTTGCAATGCACCTTGCCTCGCGACGCATTTAAAGTTGAGGAGAGGAGCTCCTCTGATTGGTGAAGATCTAAATCGGCGGTAAAAATCCCACGTCATGCCTTTCTCTCCTCCGTCCTTCCCACTTGTGCCGGTAGGAGGGACAGGCAGAGTGCCTGCGCCGGGCTGCACCAGACGGCCTGACTTGACAAAGCAAGTTGGTAACCACTGTTGTGGTTCTCATTATCTCTGATTGGGGCTTTAGGTTTTGTCGAGCCGGCTCTAGCAAAGAAGGCCTCGCCTTGTTGCGCTGGCTTCATAGTTCAGCCCTCAGAGCAAATGATGCATCCTGTCCATTTTCAGGCTGATATTCATGTATATGCAAGCCTGCTCCTATATGATGAAGACTCATTTTAATCGCTCATTTCTTTTCCACTTTCCCCAAAGATACCTCGTTGAACAAAGAGATGTCGACCTCAATGTAAGAGATAAATGGGACAGCACGCCTTTGTAAGTACAATTCAGACAAGCTGCCCAACATGGCGTTATTATCCTAAACGCCTACAATGCAGACAATCCTGTTTTTCAGGTATTACGCCTGTCTCTGTGGCCATGAGGAACTGGTCCAGTACCTGTTGGCTAGTGGTAAGGCTGGAATTTTACAAGCTGACTCTGCTCTTCTGTTTGCTAGGTTATGCAAACATAATTAACAGTAAAACTGCTGTAGTTGAACGTCATTATTTTTGCAAAATCATAGTTTTTCACTCATCTTTGCTTTCAGGTGCCAAGTGTGAGGCCAACACGTTTGATGGCGAGAGGTGTATGTACGGCTCTCTGAGTGACTCCGTAAGACGCCTGCTCAAAGACTATAAGTGCGTCAATGGGCGCGCCATGCAGCGGGATGATTTTAACTACTTCCTGCACATGTAAGAGTCAAACACCCGTTGGCTGTTTATGTAAACGAAGGAATTCCATTGCTGAGCAGCAGACAGTAAAGTTAATCCTCCTCAGCTGTTCCAGTTGTTTACAGTAAAAAGAAGCAGGGCAGTGAGCACATTGTAGTAAGCACATTGTAGTACCTGAATGAATGAGCTTTTACAGATTTTGTGTAAACTTGCTTGTAATCCAAACATTTGTGTGTGTTTTTTTTTGTTGTTGTTGTAGGTTACTAGAGCAAGGTCAACACAGTGATGTCAAATTCTTGGTCCATGGACAAATATTCACAGCGCACCGATGTGTTCTCAGTGCACGCTCAGAGTACTTTACTGACATGTTTGAGACTAAATGGAAAGGGAAGAACCTGATCACCCTCAAACACCCTTTGGTAGATGAAAAAATACATATTCTGTTGCGTTACTTATGTGTTGTTGTGTGCTGTTAGATTGTGGATAGTTGAAAATGTCTGATATGTCTGCAGCAGTACAAGCATTTTGTGTGAACTGCCATCTGTATGGATAAAAATGGTTTTGATTTCAGGTCAACCCTGCAGCCTTTGGCGCCATCCTGCAATATTCCTATACAGGTGAGTGTGCATTAGAGCTGCAGATATGCCGTATTCTGCTTTAACCACGATTTAAGATGTTGCAGGTAAATTCAGGTTAATGATGTAATATATGATGATATGTAGAAAACTTTGTATTTCACCAAATTATTGTTTTAGACCTCTTCAAGGATAGTTGTACAATTTCTCAAGTCTGTCTAAAATCAATAACATTGCACCTATGGACAATGAAACAGTTTTCTCTGGCTGTAATCCTTCCTCCTGTACAGGCCAGTAAGAGATCTGTTCATAATGCACTTTCACTAAGAGTTATGAAACAAAATCCTTCCCTGGGTAAAAAACATTCCACTTTATCTGAAGTTTATCCGAGGATAAAATCGTCTTGCTGCCGCCTGAGTGAGACAAATCAAGCTGAACTGGCACTAAAAAGACTGGAAGACACCCATCCAAAGTTAGAACATTTTTAGAGGTGCGGTGCTGTTTGTTTTCGCAGCGGTGCACGAGCAGAGGTCAAGGTTGTTTAAAGTCGAGGCTACAAAAATGTAGCAAAACATTTTGCTTTTCCTGTGTCATTGTGGTTGCAGTGCAGGCTGGTCAAGTGCAACTGGCTTGTTTTGTGATATTTCTGTTTAAACATATCAACAGTAGAGAAACTGTTGGAGGAGTAAATGACAAATGAATTATTTTTCACTGTATACAGATTGGTGAAAAAAAAAGTAAGTTCACTGTGTTAATCAAAGGCTGACAGCAGCCACCTGCAAAGATTGTAACTTTGGAACATCCTTACTTACTTTGTGTAACACTTACTGGACTGCTGGAGCCCCACATTTACTGAAGCCGACCTGCGGTGGAAGCATGTTAGCATGTCTTCGTGATCAGTATTAACCAAGAAAATGATCATAGCAGCAAAAGCTATTGATTTTAGACGCCATCATCTTGCACATGTTGTCTGAGGAACTAGCTAAGTTCCAGGTTGACAGATCTCTAATGACAATGTTTTATAAATCTTTTATTGAGTCTGTTTTCACCTTTTCATTCATCTGCTGGTTTGTGTCCCTCAATCTGAAACAGAAAAACTCATTAACCAGGATAACAAAAGTCAGCAGTAAAATCACTGGTGCTCAGCAACAAACTCTTTCAGATCTGTACAATAATTAGCTGTCAAAGAAGGCAAAATCCATCATGTCCGACATCACTCATCCCCTGCATTCAGAATTTAAGTTTCTACCCTCCGGTTCCCGTCTCGGACAACCAATAGCCAAAACAAACTGTTAAAAATTCTCCTTTATACCCTCTGCCATCTCACTGCTCAACTCTGTACAGTAGAGATAGCACCATCATTACTTTTACTCCACGTTATTTAAGTATGCATTTTTATTTATTACTGCTGTTCTTATGTGATCGTTTTTTATCCTGTGTCTTACTCTTTGTTGTCATGGTTGTTTGTTGTGTGTTGTTGTTCTTACTGCTACTGCGGCAGAATCAATTGCCCCATGGGGACAAATAAAGGTCTTGAATCTTGAAAGCTACATGAAAGGATTGTTTCAACACAGTCTTGAAATGAATTGAAATGAAATGAAGAAAGCCAGCAGACAATTTATGCAAGCTGACTGGTTTTCACAGTGTGTCTGAACTCAAAAGAAAAAAGCACAGAAATAAACATTTTTATGATGATTTTAAAAAAAATTTATTAGTATGAAGGCTCTGAATGTAATCGTGTAATAACGTTTTCCGTAACATACAGACCAAAAAGCACACATTGGCCTACTGTACGCTGTATTTGTATGCATTTAAAATGGAAAAAAAAAACCATTATTGTTGGAGTTTTAACTCCCTTTTCTCATTTTTTTCTGCATGTTATAGGCCGAATGGATATTGATGTAAACCTCGTGGAGGACTCCAGACGACTTGCTAAACAGTGCAAAATGACGGAGCTCATAGAGGAGCTGCAGAATAAATGCAAACAGGTGTATGGATTTGGTAAGAAAGTTCTTTAGGCTCACATTTAAACTTCTAATACATGTATGTGTAGTACAGTACCTGTGGATTACACAGAGCTTCGCAATATACCAAAACACATTTTACCTGTCTGGTCTCATTTAACTCTTAACACTTTGGTTTGGAGCTTGTGTTTACTTTTTTCCACATGAATAATGTCTGTCTTGTCTTTTTTGTTCTTTTCTTGTCTTGTGCTGAAGTATCCAACAAGCCAGGAGTTTGTGTGAAGGTTCTCAGCCTGGAGCCTCAAAGCTGTCAGCTTCAGGAGGAGATGGCTCAGTTAGCAGACTGCGCACTTCCCCCTGAGCTAAGAGTAAGAGCACTCGGGTTAAAACACCCGATGTTGCATATTTATTAAGGCAAAGGTGCTACATTGATAGCGTGCGCTATCTTGTTCATTTAAAAGACAGTGTGTCCTCTGTGTGCGCACCCCGAATAGATCAGTTTGCTCATTTGTTTGCAGGTGATACTAAGTTTACGCATTTTTACAAGCACAAACTCTTAGTAAATCAGGCCCTTAATGTGCTAATTTGCTGATCATCGACATTTACTCAATTGAAAACAGTATAAACATGATACATTGAATGTTTTACCTCCTCAGTTTATCTATTTTTTGTGGCTGTGCTTATCCTGAATTTGTTGTTTGCAACACATCTGAAACAAGTTGGGACAGGAGCAACAACAGACCGAAACTCTGTGGAAAATTCCACAGGTAAAAGGTTTAACAGGTGTCTATGGATATTTTCATTCATCCAGGTCATTGTTCTCTCTGGGCAAATTGAATCGTAGACAACTGGACTTGTATTTGTCTAGGAAGATGTTTCGCCTCTTATCCAAGGGGCTTCATCAGTTTGTACGCATCGGTCTCACTAGTCCGCACTAGTTTTTTAGGGGGGTTAACAGGTGATAGTCTCATAATTGGGTGTGCCATCAAAAGACTTTCACAAGAAAAACTAGGTTATCATTTATGCATTACACAACATTCAGACTTTCTTGAAATCAGGATTCTGTACGAGTTGAAATGAGTTTCTGTTGATTCTCCTCAGGTTGGATTTGGTGAACTTCCCTTTAACAGAGTCGACCATTTCCCTACTTACCCTGACATCTGCTTCAGAGTTGACGGTTACAACTTTTTGTGTCATAAGGTACAAGCTGCAAAGCATTCCACAACATTCCTCTGTCATATCACAAACCTTCAGATACTGTTACTCAAGGAATGTTAGAACTTTACTGTGTGTTTGTGTGTGTGTGTGTGTGTGTGTGTCCCCAGGCGTTTTTCTGTGGACGTAGTGATTATTTTAAGGCCTTGCTGGAGGACCACTTCAGTGAAGGGGAGCAGCTGCAGTCTCAGCCCAGCACCCCAGTTATTACTCTACACAACATATCCCATGAAATATTCATCAACATTATGTATTACATCTACACGGATGACACAGATGTGAGTGCACACTTTCTGTTTTTTTCTGTCATGGAGTTATTTATTGTTTTTCTGTGAGAAAATTAGAAAGTTTGTCTGTTAGTCCACCAGCTGAGACGTCAATAAAAGGTGAAGCAGAGGCGTCACCTTTTATGGAGCAATTTAAGGCTGAAAAACTGGTTTCCTGCGGATGTCATGAGCTTGTTAAAAAGAAAAAAAGTGTTTGTGTATATACAGGGTGTCGAAATAGTGCACTTTAATTGTTAATATTTGTAAAAATTTTCCTAAAATAAATTGGTAATTGAACTCACTTTATGAACATGTCTCTCTGGAAGGAGTTGCTCATAGTGATGAACCCACAGTTATCTCCCGTCTCCGGCGTCCACTCAGCTCTGCAAAGCTCATTGCTTTTGTTTTTTTTTTTTGCTTGCAGCTTCTCTTCCGCTGCTGGCATTGCAGTGTTTCTGGTCACAGATTCAGCTGGTTTCATTAAAAAAAGCTCTAAAAATCCAGTGGACGCCATCTGCCCAGCAGCAGACAGCGGGCACACATAGTCAGCAGCCAGCTGGTGAACATAGTGGAGCATTTAGCAACTAAAGAGGCAGATATTTCCCTTAGGAGTGTTGGGAGACCAAAGCAGGGCTAAAAGGATTTTATCAATTTATCAAGAGACAATAAACATGACTTCAGATGAGTGCTAATGTTGCTCCATAGCTGCTGGATGGATAAGTTAGAAACTGCCTGCAAACAATTTTGCACCACAATTTAAACAGTGATAAAACGTCAGTGTTGCTTCCTCTGTTATTGTGTGTGTCTGAAGTTTTTCTCACACTGACATGTCTGCATCCTTGACTGATGTAACATACTAAATAGTCGGACTACATGTGGAGGAGGGAACTTTTCTCAAAGTACAGTAACATTTTCTTCATCTTTGAAAATGTAACCATTGATTGTGTACACAAACTCTGAAACAAAAGCCAGAAAAAGCTGCTCAGTCGAAGACATGCCATGTCCATCTGTTGCTAATGACTCTAAAAAGAGTAGCGATGACCTCTGGGGCTGAAAAATTAAGCCAACTTAAAAATGCCTGATCCTGCAGTTTCTCGAATGACCACCTGAGGTCGGCTCCAAAAACAAGTCAATTCCCATTGAGCTCTATATTACAGTGGCCAGTGTTACAGCAGAAATAAACATGTTTACACCCTGCTACAAAAAAATTGACAAAATAGACTTAATTTCACAAGAGTACAGGTTGTTTGTATGGAAAAGTCCACTCTGAAAGATTGCCTGAGGCTGGCGATTTTTTTTTAACCACTGGATCAAAGATATTTTGTTTTTGTTCGTTAATCTTCATTAGATTATTGGAAAAAACAACTTTATTTTTTAGTCAGTGGTGGACTGTCTACAAAGAAAGGAACAGTGCAGTATTACTTGTTCACAGCCTTTAGAAAGAATAAGCTGGTAAATTGAAGATATGTTGGTTTCATTTTGCTGTTAAAGAGACCATAGAGCACATGCAGACCTCTTCAACAACAAAAGTTATGTCACTCGAATGCTCATCATTCTTGTCTGGATGTCGTTTATTTGCAGCTCTCCGCAGAGATGGTGTTTGATGTGCTGTGCGTGGCTGACATGTATTTGCTGTCGGGGCTGAAGCGACTCTGTGGGAAGACGCTCGCTAAGACAATAAGTGAAGAAAACGTTCTGTACCTGTGGAGGACGGCAAAGCTTTTCCGTCTCTCTCGGCTGGAGGATCAGTGCACAGAGTTCATGGCCAAGATCATCGACCGGGTGGGTGTGGGTGACAGTAAAATAAGGTGGGGGGGTTTGTTTGGTTTTTTACAAGATGGCCAGAACAGGTGGCTGCTGTCTGTCTCTACTGTATGTATATATATATATGTGTATATATATAT
>JAQLOL010000002.1:18630277-18647137 GCA_029783665.1 Naso thynnoides | reverse complement strand
TTGGAAGTAATATCAACTTATACTGGACCAAACTGCCACAAACAACAAACTCTTTGGAAGAAATCTTCAACCGGGCTGTCAAAGTTAATTGAAGCCCCCCCCCAACCAAGATGTGATCCAGTTATGATGGAGCAACACGACACTGGTGTCTCTGACATTGCGCTGATGGCTTTCGGTCTGAACAGGCCTTCAGTCTTGCGCCTTGTCTCCACGGTGCGTTGACAGCACTGACGAAAGCTCTCACCACATGCAGTGTTCTTTTCATGGACAGGAAAAACACTGTAGCTTGTTTTTGGTTTGGTTTTGGTTTTCAAACCAAGCACAGTTGTATGTCGAGGTGCTTTGTCTGAGATGCAGTGCAGAGGATTCATAGCTGCATATATTCAGTATGTGTATGAAAACCCTCGTATCACTTTGGACCAACACAGACCTCAGACTGCCTTCTGTAGCTCACGTTGTGCTCTGCTGTTATGTTTTCTGTCCAGTGGCAGAGTATGTCAGCTGATGTGTGTATCAGTGTATGAGAAGTGCATTAATGGGATTCTTCTGTTTCCTCTCTTTTCCTTTTCTCTCAATCCTCTCTCTCTTCTACAGTGAGGGTGACTGGTGGGATGCTCGCTCGCTCACCACAGGTGGCAGCGGCTACATTCCCAGTAATTACGTGGCTCCGGTGGACTCTATCCAGGCTGAGGAGTAAGTTGTGTGTGTGTGTGTGTGTGTGTGTGTGTTTGTGCTTTACAAAATCCCGCTGCACACTGGTCCAGGACTAGCAACTTTCCTCTAGAATGCGCTCTGAAGTAGCTGGAGATTAATGGATGCGTGGCTGCAGCCTGACAGCAGCACGCGCACACTTAATCATCTGATGAAAGAAAAAATCATTATGGCTCCACATTTTCACGTTTCTACAGACCTGATGAAATGACATTTTTGTGACACTATGAAAGGATGCATTTAAAGTTTGAAATGCCAGCCAGAATGCAGGTGAGAGATGTTTTCTGAGTGCAGTCTTTACCCTGAAACGCTGAGCTTCCTGTTGGCCTATGATGAATGGAAAAGAATGAGGAAACAAGTATTTTCATCTTTCTCATCCTGTGTGTGGTTTTCTTTTCGTGTGACGCATCAGCTGCTGGCACAAACCTGACTCCGCCCACCTGCCGCTTCAGTCGGAACAAGGTCTCTGAATAAAGATCCGTTCAGTTCACTGTGAGATAGAATCTCATTATGAGCCCAGTGGAGCATGCTGAGATTAAAACCAGTGAGAAGGTGTGTGTGTGTGTGTGTGTGTGTGTGTGTGTGTGTGCAGCTCTGCTTATCAGCACAGATCTACCTCTGTGAAACACACACTTTGGTGTCATCCTGTTTTTTTTTTCCTTCTCTCAGTGTAGTTTCAGCCCCTTTGAAAAGTTAGTTTTTCATAGTTTCACTTTTCCTCCACACTGACGCTGTCCGCTGGTTTTGGTTGCAGTAACATGAAAAATCAACCTGCTGGTAAACAACTAATTGGATTTTTCTACTGTCACCTATGAATTTAAAGAAGGAAAAGGATTTTTTTTTTTAAGCACACTTGAGTTCATGCGAAGTCATGTTTACGCACTGACTCCGAAACATTTGTCCATGTTTTTGTTTTTTTTTACATGTTCAATTTTCTGCCTTTTTTCTTACATCCGTCCATTTATTCAGAGGATTGTTTAACTAGTCAGAGACTCTGGAGGGAAAGTGAGATAACGCAGACTGATCCCAGGACAGCTGCTGACCACGATGGTGACTGACAGGTGAAACTAGTGCACACTTCTCTGATAGCTCAGTCTGGATTAACTGTGTGTGTGTGTGTGTGTGTGTGTGTCCTCCTCAAACATGCTGCCAGCACATGTCCAGGGTCAACTGATGGGCAGAAAATGGTGCTCTGCTTTTGAATGTGTGGTTCCAGCATAGCTGGCAGCAGAGCATCAAACAGGATCACTAACATTCTGACATAGTCCACACATGGAAGTGATTGACATAATTCTGCAGCTCTTCATCAGCAGGTGAAACTCTCCTTGCTCTTGTCTTGTATTCAGGATTGGGTGGACTCAATAAGTTCTTATTTTTTTCAAAAAGTGGACGAATCACAAAATCAACCCACTGCTTTTTTTTTTGCAATGAATATAAGAATCAAGTGGAAATAAAATGGACTCACTGTGCAAACGCCTTAAAACTGGACTTTAATAATCCATGTAAGCATGGAAGTCTGACTGAAATCATACTAAGTCAGATCTCTTGAAGTCGGACTAACACGCCTGGATAACGTGGTTGGAATCAGTTTCTCTGCATGTGTTCACCTCGATCAGCCCTGAACCGGACAAGGTGTTTCGTGCAGGATCCATAGCTGCCCCCGTAGTCTTTAGGCATTTGTCACTGTTCCTATTCCTATTAATTATTTATTACCAGTATTGTCATTACTTTGACCCAGATGTCAAACAGCATAGATTTGTAGAAGAAAGCCAGGAGGACACGAGAGGACCATTAGCACAGGGATAGCGAAATGTACAGTGCTGTAAAACTGTCCGTGTTTTCGCCATTCGACCTGGAACCCACTTCCTGTTTGCTACCCTGTTTGTCATTTGTTTGTGATGTCATAGGTCAGCTGGAAGAAGGTCCTGTAGCACCAGCTGAAAGGCTGACTAAACAACAGTCACTCGAGCACAGATCTGCTGAGAAGGCCTTGAACTAGTCACGGTCCATTTGGCAGGCGAGCTGCTGTCCTGAGTCAAATGCTACCGTACAAAAAAACGTTGAAAAACAAAAGTGTAACCTGCACTGGTTGATTTCGCAGCGTGCTCCAGGGCTGCAGGTAATAAGCAGGCTATAAAGAGTCTTCTTCAATCAACACCAAAATGACGAGACAGTATACAGTCAACCTGATGCTCACAACAGTCACTCGCACCTGTTAGTCTGCCCTGTTACACCCAAACCTGTCCCCTGCAAAACACAGCAGGTAGGAACCAATATTCTGTCTAAGCAAGAGGACATAAAACACCTTGAAATGACATTTGAATACACAAATTAAGTAATAATTAATAAATGCCTAAATAATTATGTGTTTAACTTAAAGTGCAAAATAATGCTTTGTGAGTAATTCCTTCCTAAATAATGCCGTTTAGCCCAGTGTTCTTAAATAACAATTTAAAAAATATACCGTGTACAGTAACTGCTGTTCCACTACTGAAGCGTAAAGCTCCTCCAGCAGTCCTGCTTAGCTCACACTTTACAAAGGTGCCGAACACACTGAGCAGCATTCTGACAGTTTTGCCGATGAGCCATTGAGCTTAAAATGTAAAACTTGACCTGAGGATGCCACTGAACGAAATCAAGAAATTAGTCTCCAGAATGAAAACTAGTCATCAGCTGGGGAGGAGGAATGTGCTCAGCAAGGGTCTGTATCTGTGCACATTTGCATTTCTTGGAACGCTCTTCTAAGATGAGCTTCAGTGACACTCAGTGTTAGGACAAAAATGTTCCTTATGCGTCACTAGAATGAAATCTCAAATGGACCAAGGGCAAGCGAACAAGGATTTACTCAGGTACTCGACTTTAATTCAAGGTCGTCTGCCCCATCGGCTGTTTAAGTTGACGCTGAGTCAGTTTGTTCTCGTCTGCGTTGCAGCTGGTACTTTGGTAAACTCGGCCGTAAGGATGCAGAGAGGCAGCTGCTGTCCACTGGAAACCCTCGGGGAACCTATCTCATCCGGGAGAGTGAAACCACGAAGGGTAAACCAGACACACTCACACTATCGGCCTGTGTGACTCGGCGTGTGTGTGTCAGTGTATGCATGTGTGTGTTTGTGTGTTTATGTGATGACACAGTCACTACTTCTAGAAAAACATATTCAGACCAGCCAGAAAATTTAAATATCATTACATTCATGAAATACAGGAGCCCGTGGAAGTCTCTCACATGATATTTCCCACATTGCTGCAGTGTTTTAGCTACAGTTAGAAGCTAACGGCCAAAACAGAAACTTAATATTTCTTGAGTGACAACCAAATTGTTTCTGTAGCCGCAAGTTTTTAGATGACTGCTTGTTCCGAGTCGCGTCTTGTTGATTTCATCTTTTGTCAGATGTATCCTGTTTCAAAGCAGCATTGAGTTATTTTGGTGTAGATGAGTGGTAGTGAGCAGTGACTGAACCCCTGAACTGCATGTCCCCCAGGTGCCTTCTCCCTGTCCATACGGGACTGGGACGATGTGAAAGGTGACCACGTGAAGCATTATAAGATCCGCAAGCTGGACAGCGGCGGCTACTACATCACCACCAGAGCTCAGTTTGACACGCTGCAGCAGCTGGTTCAGCACTACTCAGGTATGAGCGCTGAGTTCCCAAATGCCATTCACACTGATTATGAGTCTAGATACGAATTTTAGAGTGTTGTTGATTTTAGGACTTCAGACTAACCAGTACTGCATAATCCAGTTTTGTTTGTAGATGCCAATGTTGGAATGTTTTAAGACTTGTAATTTATTTTGTAAAAGGTAACCAGTTCAGTTTAGGACCCGCTCTGATTCCGTTAAGAGCATTATCTGGTCAGTTTTAGGATGTATTCTGGTTAAGTTTACAACATATTCCAGTTCATTTTGGATTTAATCTGGGTTATTTTGATTGCAGTTACTGTATTTTGAATAACCTTGGTACTTGTCCTTGTTAGTTTTGAAAAATATTTTGGTTCATTTTAGAATGTATTCAGGACAGAAGCCAAGAGAGATGGCAGCGGACTTGGACACTAAGGACGAGTTTATGTTAGGACCCGACTTCTATAGTGATTCACAGATATATATCAGCTTCGGCATATATTTTCTTAAAAACAGGTTTTTAGTATTAAAACAGGTTTTTTTGTTTGTTTGTTAAAGGCCGTTACACACCAGGAGCGTAATGAATAAACCAAACAAAAATGTGAATTGTTTGGCCGCGAAATGTTCGGATCCAAACTCTTCACAAATTTGCGACAGAAACATGGGGATACGAATTTACGAAAGTTTTGACAGCTCACTCTGCAGAGGGAAAAGTGGGCTCACATGTTATAAACACAATATTAAAATGTAGCAGAAAACATAACAGAACTTATCAGCCATCAAAAAGAAAATACTGAGTAAAAATACGACACCACACGTCACAGGCACTAACGGCAGGCAGGTGAAAAGTTAACAGAGCCTCCGTCACGTCTACATATGTCAGCTGATGTCACCTCGTCCCAACGTAACCACATGAGGTGACGTCACTCACCATTTGCAGAGGCCAATGATCAGTGATTCTCTCCATGTGCTGTCTGAGGTCGTTGTCTCTGTAATCTGGGTGTCATCTACCAAGTAACACCTGGTGCTGAGAGACACAGGTGATGAGCTCGTCAGCCGTTTATGTTGTTGTTGTGGGATAAGGAGGCAATGTCCGCTCCGCACAACCATCCTGATTGGTTCAATCAATCAAAACTTTATTTATATAGCACTTTTTGTACAATAAAGTGCAACACAAAGTGTTTCACAGAAGTTAAAGACAACAGCAACATTGAAATGAAACAGAAAAACCCGCCCCTCCCACCCTCCATATCTCTATCAATGGCTTCACACACACACACACCCACACACACACACACAACAGCTGTCAGTTCTGAGACATGGCAGGGCACTGAGGTGAGGAAGAAGCCACCTTTGGGGGCCATCCACACTGAGAGGGGTCACAGCCTATGACCACAGGGAGCGCCGGCACACAGATCACCCCAGCCTGCACAGCCCGGTGGACTCCACTCCAAGGTGCAGAGCCCCCCAGCCAACCGGGCTGAAGGGACCCAAAGGACAGCACCCCCAGTGGCAGACCAGACACACCTCCAAGTGTGGTGGCACTCCATGAGGAAACACTGGAGTTAAAAACTAAAGACTAAAAACAAAAGATATAGTAAAAGGCATGAGATAAAATTAAGGTAAAGATAATAAATAAATAAATGAATCAATAAAAAAAATAGGTAGATGAATACCTAGGATTAAGATTGTTTGTTTGTCAACGTGATTAAATCTGTTTAGATCTCATGGTCATTGTGTTTTTTGGCCCAGTGGTCAATGCTCACAAGTAATTAATCAGATTGTTCCTTTGCCCTTTGCAATAATATTTTTGGAATGGTTTACAAGCATAGTGCCATGATAGCTTATGATAAAGGTCTAATGTCATTGGCATTGTTGTCAATGATAGACGTCATGCTCAGCTGGCATGAACAATATGAATTAAAAGAGTCGCTTGCATAATGGCATGAAATTCAGTCTATGCTATATGTTTTCACTATGAACCCAAGTAATCTAACGGAATCTATGTCTTTTATGAATGTACTTTATCTGGTACAAATTAGGATATGGCACACACCAAACACTTTGATAACATTCATTAAATATCCTCGTCAACTGCAACATACCAGCCTGTGTTCAGCCAGATCATCTTAAAGTTGCATCTTCCATTACAAATGACACTATCTTGTACTCTAACAGTTATATTTTTATTTTTTTCCATCAGAGTTATGACTCATCTCTCTACCATGTGTCCAGTGCAGTCCTAAAAAAAAAATAAAAAAATAATGTCCCGATGGTTTCCATGTGTTTTTGGAGAAGAAAAAAAAAATCTTTTAAGAGGCAACAACGGGTAAAATCTCGTGACACTTGCCTAATGTCTCTGCTTGACTCACAAAGACTTCACTGTGATTTCTGCCTCCTCACACACAAGGGGACCTGCAAGGGCAAAAATCTGCCAGACAAATGGAGAAACAGCACTGTTTCCTGATGTTCCTTTAACACCCCATGACAGTAAAAGGCTATTATCTGTCTGTGGACGGGACAGACAAGACCATCGCTGTGTGAGCATAGAATTTGGTTCTGGCCATGTGATTTTTGTCTTAATTTTTACAACACTTTCCGTTCAAAGCCAAAAATCTGTCTTTTCCGTTCTAACTTATTATGGTGCTTTCAATCATTTAGGCTTTTTGTTTTATTATTATTTCCACTTCAGGTGCTATATACTGTAGATGACGTGTGCAGAACATGCAGAACATGCAGGGCTGCGTTATTCATACCATCTGTCAGGGTGTCTTTCCAGGAACAAACACACTCATCTCGACCATAACGTTCCTCTATATGTGGAACACATGCAGGATTCATTATGTTTGGAACAAATGCACGTGGTCCAACATAAAGATGATAGTGTGAGCTGTGTTACAAATGAGATGTGTGTATAGTTTTAATTTTGTTTTACTTAAGTATTTCATTTTCTTGCTATTTTAGAATTGTGTTTCACGACTTTTTAGATATTTGAAACTGTACTCCACTCGAGTTATTTAAAAATTAAAGTTACGTCGCAGCAGTGGCAAGAGATTGCAAAGAGGGAGAGAGAGAGAGAGAGAGAGAGAAAGAGACAGAGAGAGAGAGAGAGAGATTTAGGTAAAATTTAGTAGAAGTAGTGATAAGATTGTATAAAAATATTCCATTACAAATGAAAATTATTCAGAAAATTACACATTATACAAGATATTACAAATGTTTCAGCAAAATGTGCTTAAAGTACCAAGAATATATTATTCATTACACATAAAAATGACCTTGTGAGAAAACCACGCCGTATTTTATTTACTGATCAAGTACTTTGTGTGTTCAATCAAACTCTGCAGAGTAACTTGTAACAATAGCTGTCAGATAAACTTCAGTATTTCCCTCTGATTTGCAGTAGACGAGCGGTATAGACTGCAGTATAAAACTGAAATACTAAAAAGTACAAGGATCTAAATCTTTAGTTACAGAACTGAGGTAAATATACTTAGTTACATTTTCAGCATTTGCTTTGCAGGATTTTAAGTTTAAAAGCTAGGAGCTTATGAAAAATTATGCATTGCTGTGAAATGCTGCTCACACTTGAATGCATCAGTAATAATGATAATGTTGTAATGATAATGATATGTAATTTGACTTCAGGGCTTTTACTTGTTGTTAAAGTTCAAGTGTCTTTATTTGCAATATGCACGGTTAGAAGCACGCGGTAATTCTTGAAAATTCCTCAGAGTAATTCAAATGAGAAAATGTGCATCTAAATTTTTTTCAAACGGATGCAAACGCAAAATAAGAAATAGAAATATTGTCCTAGTACAACGGGTATTGTGGCACTCAAAACGAGTCTGAATACTTTTTCCCCATTGGAGGATCTGCAATCTCTTGTATCACTTCTATTGTATTTCTGTCGCACCATCAACGTGCTGTGACGGACAGACATGCACATTTGCGACCTTGTCACTGTGTGTTGATACGTCCTCACAGGCGAATGAAGACATAACTCACTGCTGCTGTCACTGCCAATATACTAATTTGCTATTAGTTAGGGATTACCACCCGAGAGAGAGAGAGAGAGTGGTAAGCCCATGCTTAGCCAGAGACTGACCTGACGAGCTCTTGGTCTCCCTGCAACTCCTTCACTCTGTCTTACAGCCAGCTTCATATTTCCATGCAGGCTGAACATGCATAGAAACAATACAGAACCACACTGGCACACACATCACACAGATTTGTGGCTGCATACTGTACGTTCAGTCCTGCAGGAGTTTGGCACGAAAGCCTGCGTTTACATTTCATTAGGCAGACTTAGGACTTGAGCCTAGCATCGTCCAAGCCAGCCATTATGTAAGAAATGGCACAGTAAAGACTACACATGCATTAAACTGAATGATAGGTTCCCGCCAAGAAGATCCCTTTATAGGATCATTTTGAAATGAGCAGGGTTCAGCAGCCAGTCACCTCTCCCTCATTTTCACCATCATGCGTGTAACTCACAGAGGATGCCTATAGGTTTGAGAAGCACAGCTCAAGCTTATCAGGCAGGCATTCTGTTTATCTCCCTGCTCTGCATGGGGGGCTTCTAAGTGTGTGACAGTCAGATGCTTACACTTAACCTAGCCACAGTAATATGGGATTAAGCCTTTGCGTGATCCCTTGGAAGTATTAGCAGCCAGGAAACAAACATGCAAGTGAGCAGCAGTCTGAGAAAGCTGAGTAAATATATTTGGACAATGAATGTGCAAATTACAGATCGTGGGAACAGAGACAACAAATTCCCATGCTGCACTGCAGGTCATTTTGTTCTGGTTTTATTTTTCAGTATGTCTGGGTGTTGGCTTTATTCTTCATCATGTGTCTAACTTGTTTATGTGGTGGTGTATAGAGCAATGCGCTCCACCTAAGGTGAGTCACAAGGTTGCTGCTAGAGAACAGGGCCAAGCTCTGCAGTTAGATCCAAACGTCTGCATGTGAGGCAGGATTACATCGTTACCATGTGACTGGTCTGTCCTTCGGCAGACCTCTAACAATAGACGAGCTAATTCTACACAGAACAACAACCTCTGGCCCCTGAACTCTTCAATTGTAAACAATCAGGCTAAGATGCATTAAAGCTGCTGTGAAGGTGACAAATCTTAACCTTAGCAGTAAGGTAGTCAAAGAAACGAGTTTGTTGAAAAAGGTGACGATTTACTTTTTACATCTAAGTTACTAAAGGGAGTTATAATATCAGATATTTGAGCTAAGGCAGGGGCGTGAGACCTGAGGCTCTTGAGCCTCATGCAGCTTTTTTTGCCCCTCTGCAGTGGCTCCCTGTGGCTTTGACAAAAAGTTGCACTGAAATGAATTAAAGTCGTATTTCTAACACTATCATTTTTGTAAGGCTGGGGCAGTGTTTTTCGACTTGCAAGTCTCCTCTCCAACACACCTGATTTAAATGATCAGCTCGTTATCAGACTCCAGCAGGGTTTGATAACGAGCTGATCGTTTGAATCAGGGACACATCAGAGCAGAGAGCTCTGAGACACAGGATGGAAAAATACTTTCCTAAAGTCATTCATCCATTCCCTGAATTAAAAAAAAAGCATCATCACATGCATTCGTATCTGTGCTGTGAGTTGTGATTTTGTCAATGAACCGAATGAGCGAGAGCTGATAATGTGTTTCATGATCAGGCCCGAGGGCTGATTGCTACATGGCTGAGGATTAACTCACACTTCAGTTGACATTAATCAAAACTGAACTGAAACTAGTTTATGTTTTCTTTTTTACTTTTTACTGATTTAATGCTACGCTGCTGTTTGACTCACATAGATTCACTCAAAGTTCATGTACCTACTAAGCATTGCAAGTTCACAGTGTAAAAATAAATAACAAACGGCCATCCCATTTAAAAATTATGATCAGCTAATTTAGGCATTTAAACTTGTGGCTCCAGACAGATTTTTATGACAAGGAAGTGGGACAAAATGGCTCTTTGATAGTAAAGCTTGCTGACCCTGAGTAACAGTTTTAAGCTTTTAATTTAGACACAAACATATATAAGCAGATCACAGATATGAACTAATATGTTTCTCTCATTAGTTGTCGATGTTTTGTTTTCTTGTCCTACATATTATTTTTGTTGTTTCTGTTTTAACTTCTCAAATTAGCTTCTGCTTTTTGCTGTTGAGTCATCATCACCAGTGTCTCATACACTGTCATCATTGTGTGTCTGCTGCTGTAAACAAGTCATAAACAGAAGCCAAGAAGTAGGCTACAGTGGAAATTTACATCAGGTCAAAACAGCACAAAAATTTACATTGAAACGATTCCCATGAACAGAAAACTTGGCTTCCATCGATCTCACCTCTGAAAAGGCACAATAATTTTTACTTTATCATGTACATTACGTAAGTTGGGGGTGAACCAACAAATTTGGGGCTTCAAAACTTCAAAATTTTCAGTCACAGAGCGGTGAGATGACATCACAAAGGTCCTCCTTTGTATAATCAAAAACTGATTGGTGCTCAGCTTAGAGGAAAACTTTGAAGATACAACCTTTTTGTTTTCAAACTGAATTAATCAAACAAAATTAAAATAAACCTGCACAAAATGTTTTCACCTCGTTGATGATTATTTCACATCAATTTGTTGAGTATCGGCATGCCTTCTATTGATAAAAGTTCAGTAAAGCTCTCTCTCCCCTCTTTGTTCAGCTTCTTTGGATTCAAGCTTGGTTTTTGTCACAGTTACAAACAGCGAGCGTTCAAACTTGCATTTTTTTCCTGTGGCTTTCCTGTTTCCTGGCCATTTCGCCCCTTGGCGTCAGAAAGCAGTTGTCCTGCTGACAGAGGTTTTGTTCCCTGTGGGGGGAAACCAATGCTGAAACTCAAGGAGACTGGGCGGCTTTTAAAAACACTTTGCTTGACAAGATTGACGTGAAATGCTGCTTCTAAGGCTAATGAGGAAACGTGCAAATAAAAGCAAACACAGCACAAAAAAAGGGAATAGAAGAACAATCTGTTCTTCCTTTTGATTTTTGTGAGCTTTTTTCATATAATTCACAATGAAACACTTTGCTTCGTTTCTAGCTGAGTATATTAAAAAAAGTACATCTCAACATGCCGTTACTTTTTATTTCACAGAACAGCATTGTAATTAAAGCTGATCTTGGTTGACTCACCGCAAACAGGAAATAATTATTTAGATATAATGATTGGCTTCCAAGAAACACTTCCAGTTATTTGAATTATTAGATCTGATATATCTTAGTAGCCTGTACTCTACCTGCATTTCATGACATACACATGGCTGCGCCATCTATTTGCAAAGCTGATGCTCCACACAGGACAATACCACCCTATGGTAAATTTATAGACTGTATGTGTGTTCTCAGTAAGTTCTCCCACGGGTTTCTAAAGAGCCACTGTAAAGCTCAGTGTGGTGGCAGCGGCTGTTGGCACCTTGGTAGTGCCTGACTCTAATCCAAAAAACGGGACAAAGAGGTGGAGATTCAACAGCAGTGGATAGGCCAAATAAAGGTTGCTGAGTCACGCCCCGCTAGTTTGAAGCTACTGAGCTAGTTAAGGCTAACAAGCTTGACTAAGAAGATACTGTAGGTTATAGGCGACTGTGTTGCTAGACAGCTGGGGTTTTGTTACCCTATGCTAGTTCCTCCTGAAATCCAGGTGTAAAGATATTTATTAACATTTCAGCCTACAGCAAATCATGGTCAGTGATGACGACTGGTTGAGTGTAAAAATCATAACAGGCCCATTTTTAGTAAAAAATATTAATTCTGAAATGAGGTTTGGATTTGTGAAGGTCTACTCCTTAAATTTTACAGCCATATAGCCTCAGTAATCCACACCAACTCAGCCAAAAACTTGCAGTATTTGGGTCAAAGTTAAAAGAAACAAACAGGCTAAATATGACGTTAAAATTTTGAAGTAACCCACACATTTAAGTTGTCCACAGTTATCTACTTTTTGCAACATAGTGAGGAGTTTAAAGTTAATTGCATAGCGTTAGCCAACTAACATGGCGGACCTTTATTTTTCAAACTCAAACAAATTTAACCCATTTGTTCAAAATTACTAATTATAACACTTCAGTACTGTGTTTTGACCTCAATGACAGCAACTGTGGCTAGCTCCTGTTAGCATCCTTAGCACAGCTGAGGCATCTTGCTGGAAGGCCAACTCGAGGGTAGCGTTAATTCATTAGCTGGCGAAACAGCTGGTTAATATCTTATTTTTCAGGTGGGTTGTCTTCAACAGACCAATGGTGCACCCTCTGGTCTGGACCAACTGCCTGTAACTGGCCGCTAATCAAACCACAGGCTACTCAGGTCTCAAACTCCTAAAGTTATTCTTTCTACTGCTCATGGGATGGGCGGAGAGTGAAGGAAGAGAAATTTTAACCACATACTCCCACTGCTTGTAGGTGTTTGTGCTTGTTTATGTAGGCCTGCATGTTTTTTCCTCTATTCTCTTTTCTATGCAAGGATAGGTGAGAGAGAGAGAGAGAGAGAGAGAGAGAGAGAGAGAGAGAGAGAGAGAGAGAGAGAGAGAATTTGTTTTTTTTTCAGTTTTTCTCAGTCTCTGTCTTGTGGCAGAATGTGACATACAGTGTAATTATGGTACGAAAATCAATAAAAAGTAATTAGATATTTACACTGAGAGAGAGATAAATATCCTATTTGTCAGGTATTTGCATGAAAAAATTCAAAATGGCATAATGTTTAGCGTTTTACTAGTTAACTTCTGTGGCTAAACTACATTGCCTGGGTCCAGGGTTGACAGTTCTATCCAATATCAGGCAAGCATAGTGGTGCTGTGAGCTAAATACTAATGTCATCATGCTAAGATTCTTACAGGGGCTGTGCTAAAATGCTACTCCATTTCAACATGTAAAGGTTCTATAGACAACTTCAAACTATCACTACAGAGAATCTAGGTCACTGACAACACAGAGATAAGTACCAACCTCATTATAGTACTAGTTTTCACACCTTTGCCATCTCAGACAGGTTAAGAAAAACAGTCATTTTGAACTCTTTTGAGTTCAAAATAGAATAGGCAATGTTTAATTCCACACTTTTCTAAAAATTCTGTGGATGTATAGATATAGGCTATATTTTCCAATTAATCATCTAAACCTAGGCTAAATTTTACTGGTATAACCTTTAAAAATGCATGACTACCAAATGATAAACACCTAGGTTCATATGGAAAATTTCACAACCTGGCAACCCAACATTTGCTCTTATTCAAGCTTTTTCTTCTTTTTTAAAAACAAATTATGAATCATTAAGGCCATTATTGGTTACAGGTAACAGTCTCACAACGACTGTCTAATTAGAGAGTTGTGCCAAAATTGTTTACACAGGCCTGGAAGTCCTCATAAGATATCAGACTTCAGCTGCAGTGAACATAAAATGCTGAATGTTGAGTTCCTGCGCTTTTGCACATCCACGGCAAATGTTGCATGTGAATGTAAATCAATATGTAAATACCATATGAACATACGGCACGTGGTGATTCATCTCTCCAGTTACATAGAGAGTCATTGTGAGAGAAATCAGGTGAAGGGCGGGACGGAGGGAGACTGTCGCTTTAAGAAGTTGTCATGGAGAAGCTGGTGATTTTCCACTCAAACTGATATTAACCGCTCACCAGCGCGTAGAAACAATGGTCTCAAATAGGTTAGCCTACATTAAATTGTTTCACTGAGCGTTACACGTAGGCTGCAAAACAAGGAACAACAGGCTGCTTAATAAAACGAGGACAGGTAATTCAGCATCTTCTCTTCATATCAAGTCAGTATATTAGGTTTTTTTTTAATTAAAAAAGGCAATATAGAATAAATGACAGAAGAAGTAACCAAATTCTCTTCCTTGTTGTCTGTTTCTGCATTATTACTGATGTTGAAGTAACATTGAACGTTGCACATGAAAGTCGTTGTCACCGAATTTTGATGTTAGACAGGCGTTCATTTTGTCAGCCGCTCTGAAAGAAACACATCACATTTGCTCTCTTTTTCTCTGTCAATTTGCTGTGTCCTTTTATTTTAATGATGCTTCTTCCGCCATAAGAGAACACGCGCTATAACCTTGTCTCAAAAAAATAAAATAAATAACTTGAGCAAATAAGAAAAGTCAGGTTTTGGCCTTTGAACCCGGTTTCCTGTGTTTATTGCTGATAAGACCCTGCTTGTTTCTCTGATCATTTTTGGAGGTCTGTGGTGATGCGTTCAGGCGCGCCCGGGCTTCACATTGACAAGCGGTATCTGTGCGAGTTTGTGATTGTGTGTGTGTGTGTGTGTGAGGCGGGGCGGGTGGTGGCAGCTTCACTTTACAGACCCACAAGTCATCCACTGAATAAATAAATAAATAAACGTATAAGTAAATGAATGTTAATGCACCCCTCAGAGGAGAGTCTTTTGAAGTAGGATTAATGAACTAAGACGTTTACTAGCTTATAGGCTATCTTATGCTTAGTGGAGCATACTTAACCCGCTTCCTCTGTCTCCGCCCCATCCAGTGTATGATTGATGGAGGTGCGTCCCGTAATAACCCCGATTCGCCCTCTCAGCTGGATAAAAACTGAGGGGTCACTGCACCTTTTTTAGCTGCAGGTTTCAGCAACAGGTGTTTATGAGGGGTCCTCTGCAATATAAGGTTGTGGTTTGTTAATATTTACAACAATTTGACCTGTCACTGGTCATAAAAATGTGTCTTAACGTGAACTGATCCCACAATATAAAAAAGTTGTACCTTTTTCATTGCATTTAAAAATTTCTAACTTAAAAACAGGGTTGGGTGAGGTAGGTTACATTGGAAATGTACCAGGTTACAGATTACTAGTTATCCTATTTAAAATGTGATAAGTAATGCAACTATTTCAGTTACATTATCAAAGTAATGTAACTTAATACATTTGATCACTTCTCTAAATTTCTAAGGAATGTTTTCATCTGTTAACCGTTTTTTAAATGTTCAAACCAGACTGTTGATGGCAGACGTGTGGCGCTGCAAATTCAAACAGGAGAACCAGTCAAAACCATCAGAAGAGCATCAAACTATAGTAAATGGCCTATTTAACACATAGCGTAAGCTTTTTACTGAAAATATTCAGATATAACACCCTTTGTAATCATTGAAATTTTCACAACTATAATTTAGTTACATATTTTTCCTTAGTAATTGTAATGGATTACATTTACATTTATTTTGTAATGAAATTACGTAATTTGGTTGGATGTAACTAATTACTTCCTAACACTGCTGACAAATTACGTCATTAAGTTCTTAAGACAAAAAAAAATGTTTCTCTGCACAATAAAGACATAATAGCCTACAGTTTGTCTTTTTAGCCCCGTGATTTTCATGCAAGACTCCTTAAGCGTGACACAGAATCTTTACATACGCAAAAATCTGGATACCTGATCACTATAAGGCAAGAATCCGTTTCAAAACCAAAACTCGGTAACAGTGACACCAAAACAGATTGTTGCAAGCGACAAAATCATAGTTGAAAGGGGAAAACTAAAGAGTTTATTTACAATATTTCAAATCTGTTAAAATACAGATACAGAAAGACTGTATAAAGCTGCTTTTATTGGGCGGTGACTAAACCCTTTTCACAGCCTTCCCATGAATTATGAACAAACACCACAAGGTTTTCGCCTCATTATGAGCTGACCCACATGAAACAGGCTTTCTCTCTTTTGAAAGCATCAGCCTTCAAAATTCAAACCCTGTGGTCTCTCTCACAGTAGCTTAGACAGCGTCTGTCAAGGGTTATGTAACCAAAATAGTACACAGAGCATGACACTGACCAAAATATGATGGATTATGGCATCGTGCACCGCTCAGAGGTGTCAAAGGTGTGCGTATGTGTGTGTGTGAGTGCGTTTGTGTGAGCGATGTTCACACAAAAGCTTGTCTGCTCATCCTTCCACCCCATTTAACTCTGCAAATCCTGCTCAGGAATTTATCAGTTTTTAATTGACTCTTGCATGCCACCCTTTGTCAGGCCGTTGCGAGCTCTCAGAGCAGTGAACAGTATCCAAACAGACGATGGACAAGAGGAGAGACTCATTACCTTATTAGGAGATGTTTTAAGCTGATACTGTACTGGTTTACATTTCCCAGATAACAAAACACATGTCATGAAAGAACAGACGGTGATTGGAAATAGCCGGCATACCAGGAATTATCAGCGCATAAGCATGAATAAAAATAGTTTTCACACAAAGATGCTTGGAAGTGGGGTGGTGATGTTATGAGGGGCTTGTCATGAATCTGTGCTGCATATTTGAGTTCTGTTTGCAGCATTAAAAAAGGCAACGAAACTCTCAATGCTGCCTTCAGTTTATCCACTTATACGGGATTGTAAATCGAGAGCCACCCCCAGTGTTGGACCATCCCAGCCTTTCTTTTCCTCTGACTTGTCCTCTGTGTCTTCAACATGAATAAGTAGTGTGACACTGCCCACCACACAAACATGTACACACACACACACACGTAAAAATACGAGAAATCTATT
>JAQLOL010000002.1:18610349-18621475 GCA_029783665.1 Naso thynnoides | reverse complement strand
AACAAAAAAAAATTAATTAATTTCAAAAAAAGACAATTGGAAACTTTTTAAAAGCAACAGCAAATTTTAAGAGGGGGATAAAAATAATTCAGGTAACTTCATAAGTCTCGGAAACGATGATGCTGAAATGTAGAGGTATCGGCAACTGCACACTCCTTGAAAAAGAAACAGAATTGTTACTTTAGCGTGAAATTTGTTCCACCTTTTCTGGGGACAGATTACATCGCATTGGTCAAGTGCTGTGTGTTGTAGCTACACAAAGAACTGCGGTGTTAAAGAGCTTCGGCACTGGGCTACCATCAATATTACAGGGGTCCTCATGTCCCACATTCAACTGGCTCATCTCATTTAGTAGCTCTACACTTCTTTGAACAGGGAACATTGGTAAGGAGATTGGCACTGTTGTACTGTTTGTACACTACTGTATGTGCACTGGCACCCTGAGGTGATATTTCTGACCAGCAGCACTGCACTCTAAGCCAATTTAATGAGCTGTGGATCTCCTGAGGTGGTTCCTGACGCCAGCGGTTCTGTTTCTGCCTTCCTTTACACTCTATGTGGACTTTGACAGAGATGCGTCTTCTTTCAGCATGCTCGCTCTGTTCAGTTCAAATTTAAGCTCTTGCTATCTTTAAGACTGCAACTTGAATATAATAATGTGAAAACAAACTATAACTGTATGATGACAGTAATTCTGTGATGGCATGCTAGTGAGTACATATCAGATGTTCCATCATTTTTGAAAACACAACCAAAATTCATGCGGCACATTTTTTTTATGGAGATGCATTTTTGCTCTGCTGTTTAAATGACACACTAGTTAATTAGATTTTTGACTTTGTGTCTTGTGCTCTTATATCTTGTTGAACTGCTTCATGGCTTTGCTAAATCCTCAGCTGCTTTTTTTTTTTTTTTTTACTTTAGTTTAGAGTTAACTTTATTGTTATTGCACACAGTAAGTACTAGTAAAATGGAAGCATATGTGCATCTTACCAGATGTTACAGGCATATGAATGGAGAAGTAAAGTTTAACAAAAATGCATTTAACTGTAATAAATTTGAAACAATACACAAAATGTAAATCTGTTGTGATTTGACAATATGCAGCTATGATTACACGATACATTATGAACAGATTTTGATAAATAACACGTGCAGAAGAATGGTCTAGTTGCTATATCCAGTATAAGCTGTTGACAGCTGTGTACAGTAATATGCACAAAAGCGAAAATGTGCACAGCTGAATATGGTGGTTGATACTTGTCCTGCAAGTAAACACTTAAAGGACACTAGAGCACAAGAAAACTGGCAGTGCCAGACCACACAGCCTCTCTAGCTCAATATTTACATCGTTTTTCAAATCCCGTTATGTCGTCCAAGCTGAAATCAGATAGGAATGTTAATTCCGTCCTCCACCCCTCTCCCCATCCTCACTATGTTCCCCCTTTAGGTCCTGGCTTGGCCTTCATCGCCTACCCAAAAGCTGTGTCCATGATGCCGCTGCCAACCCTCTGGGCCATCCTTTTCTTTATCATGCTGCTGCTTCTGGGCCTCGACAGCCAGGTCAGTATTTTATACAATGACTGTGGTGTCAGGCTATGCACAGACTAGTCATTTGATGCACCGCCCATTCATTTTGCTTAGACACTTGCCAGGTCCCATGGGTTAGTTGGCTCCTGCCAGCCTCAATGTGTAAAACACATTTGGTGTCTCTCTGATCCGCTTCGAATGTCTCCATGGTGTCAGATAACTGACAGACAGGAAAAGCAGCCTGTTCCTACAAAGGCATTTTACAACCGCTCTCAACCACACTGTGTGTGGATTATGGCACTTTTAATGCCCCGTAAAACCATAAATTAAGTTTTTAGAAGTCAGTGGATGCCGGCCAAACATTAAGTCAGTAGATGCCATTATAAAAGCTGGCATGCAATCTGTGATGGAAGACAGATCTTTGATTAAAAGAAGATAATCTAAGTAGACAAAACATTTCTTCTGCAGCTGTATCACATTTCCTGCATCCAAGTGTAATTCTACTCCTGTGCTAACTCAGTCCTGCACATGGCCAGCTACTTATCTCAGCCAACTGCGAGATCCGGCCAGTGCTCTAAATTTGATCACATGTAAATGCAGCTATTTCCAATGAGAGAAATGGTGCTAGTGTCAATGACTGTATGTGTGCGTGCATGCGTGCATGTGAGTGTGTGGGTGCATATTTTAACCATAATGTTCATGCTAATTTGAAGTCCTGAATGCTATATATTGTTACATCCCTCGTACATACATGCCACAGTTATGTAAGGGGTTTTTGTTTTGTTTTTTTCATGCAACAAAGGAGCGTATTCTTTCAAGACAGTTTCAAGAAGAGAAAATTTCATAATTTTGTTATGCCATTATGTATTTTATGAGGCAATGCGGAGACACAAGGGAGCAAATGCAAGAGACACAGAAAGTGGAGACAGAGACAGTGATTCACTGTTGTTTTGCTTCTGTTGTGTCTTGGTAGCAACAAACCAGTGCTGCAGAGAGGAGCCCTGTTTAAATTCTCATTACTGCCCAACAAAGGCAGCTCTCATTCTCTAATCACTGGTTTGTACAGGCAAAACAAGAGTTGCATGCACACAGAAAGACACACTGATTTTTTTTTTTTTTTTCCCATGAGAACTTAATAGTTGCTTTTGTCCCCACAGTTTGTTGAAGTGGAAGGACAGATCACCTCCATTGTGGACCTATACCCGGCCCTGCTCAGGAAGGGTTACCGGCGAGAGATCTTTATAGCTGTGATGTGTTTCCTAAGCTATCTCCTGGGACTTGCAATGGTAACAAAAGTAAGTTCACCAACAGTCACTACGTACAGACTCTGTGCTCTTACTTCTCCTCTCTCCTGCTCACCCTGTTTAGAAGAAGGCAAAGAGACTATATGTATTCGGATTAACAGTAGAGATAACGCCGCAGACTTTCCACTCGCCTGTTGGCTGCTGCATTGTTAGGACCAAATATGGCTCCCTACCACTTTCACCGCTCTCATCCTGTGTGTCTGAATGGAACAATTCGGAATGCCGTTTTCCGTTTAGTCGTTAACTGCGCTTCAATGACGTCTCAGCACCTGTTGAACTCTGTCTTTATTGGTAGGATGCCAGCATTCTTGAGCCCCCCGCCCCCTCCTCTTTAATTCCCCTCTTTCTATCTCTGTGACTTTCTTCCCTTCCACACAAATCAGACGGATAATTAATGCAGCTTGCCTTCTTTTCTTTTTCCAGGGTGGCATGTATGTGTTTCAGCTCTTTGACTACTATGCAGCCAGTGGTGTGTGCCTTTTGTGGGTTGCATTCTTTGAATGCATTGCTGTAGCCTGGGTTTATGGTGAGTAGAAACGACTCTTTGTGATACAGTAGGTTACTGTAGTGTGTGTCGTTTTTCAAAGTAATGATCCTGAAGAGTTGAAAGAAAAAGCACAAATGATCTCTTTGGTGGCAAACAAAGGTGTCCTTGTGGTTGTTCCCATGTCAGTACTAAATATGTTTAACTGCATGCAGGGGCGTGGTGGGAGGTGGGGGTAGTGTTGGTCTCGGGTTAGATTGTGATTGGCTATCGAGAGCTGCCTCCCACCGGATTACATCCTGCTATTATTAATGAAGGTAAACCTTTAACCTAATGAAAAAAAATCTAATTAGAGCAAAAGCAAGGCTGCATCTGCCATTACTGAACTACTTAAGTTAACACGTAACTGTTTGCATGAAGCTGGTGTAAAAATGTTACTGCAGTAAATCACGTATCTGCCAATTTTGAAACCTTTAAATGTACATTTTTATGGCTGTGATGTTAGCTGTGTTTACCAAAGACTAAGGGGTTTTGATTAATAAAATAGCAGATGGCAGAGATAAGCCTTTATATCATGTTTATCAAGGCAATTAGGCCTATGGCAGGTAACGCAACACAAGTTGAGGCAATTGTCAGTTTTAGCAGCGATACAGAGGGAATATAGCCTGAGTGATTAAAAAACTCATTTGTCTCAAAGTAAATGTTTTTTTTTCCACAATTTAAAAAAAAAAAAAAAGTTTGGTCACTGTAAGCACAAATAATTTTCTCTAAATTAACTTGCAATATTTTCTTCCAGTAACAGTATACTCAAGTTACCGAATAAAGTTTGTTTGGTTGCTAAACATCTTGCAAAAGACTGTAGTTAAAAATTAGCTAACTAGCTAACAAAGGCACATTTACAGAAATGTTGATTAACTTGGATCATCCCTCTAAATAAATTAATGAAGAGTTGAGAACCAGTGTCACAGACTATTTGTCACAGTTTAGGCTTACTTAATGCTGCACTTTGCTGCAAGCTAATTCAATTTAAAATCTATCATATAAATTATTATATGTAACATTTCAGCACTAATTACAACACATTTCCTCGCTTTACAGTAACTCTCATGACTTTTTTTTAGGTTAGGCTAAAATGTGGCCAGTTCATCATGCGTCACAGTACAAAGTGCAGTGTGTATAATGTAGAGGTCCTATATGTAGAGTCAGGGAGGTGACGTGGGCGTAGCAGTTAGGATCCCTAGTTTTTACCCAGGTGGTTCAGGTTCAACAGTGCATAGTGTCAATTTCGACCTCTGCAGATTTTGTACAGGGTTAGGGTGCTAAAATGTACATCACCTTCAATCAAACGGATGGAAAAACTGTGAATAATACGTAGTTAGCCTAGCAGATTTGGCCTCTTTTCAGATGTGAGAAAGAGACTATGAAGTCACATACCATGAGGTCAACATGTACAAAGGAGCACAATAAAAGTAATCAGGGACATGTACAGCACAGCAGCACGCAGACACCTGCTAAACAATGCAATAAAGCAAAGTTCAATGCAATCCACACTGAGGACAGATGAGTCATGACCTAGTAAATTAGTTAATAACTGACATGGCTGAGACTGTTTATACTATATACACTATGACCGAGTGGAAATACAGTATATGGTGCTGTGTAGGGTAGACAACAGAGATAAGGGGCCATAAACCTGCTGATTTCTTAAAATAGATATGAAGGTCATTTCAGAACAATGAACAGTGGCACGTGAACAGTAGAAGCTGATAGCACGTTATGTACAATGTTCATTATTATGACAACCTTTGCTGAAATGTCTCCTTTTTCCCTTTGTGTTGGATAGGAGTGGATAATTTCTATGATGGACTTGAGGATATGCTTGGCTACAGACCAAACTCATGGATGAAATGGAGCTGGACCATTATCACTCCTGTCCTCTGCATGGTAAGAAGTGTCACGTCATTGTGTTGGACTCATAGACATGTGACTTGTTGATTCTGTCAAAGGTTACAGAGAGGTGTACAACTTGTACTGAAAGAAGCATGTGATGTTCTTTTCAGGGCTGCTTTGTCTTCTCCCTTGTGAAGTACAAGCCCTTGACCTATAACAAGGTGTATGAGTACCCTGATTGGGCCATCGGTCTGGGCTGGTGTTTGGCCCTGTCCTCCATGATCTGCATCCCCATGGTGATGGTCATCAAGATCTTACAGTCTGAGGGTCCCCTGATCGAGGTGAGCTAATTCAGCACTTGAGTGTTTTTAAAGGAACAGTTTTAAAACTGAGGGAGATAAGAGGATTGATATCACTCGCATATCTGACAGAATATATAGCTGGAGGTTGGAGATGGTTAGCCTAGCTTTGCATAAAGACCAAAAACAGAGGGAAACAGCTAGTCTGGCCTTGTATAAAGCAGGTGTGGGCAAAATTTTCCACCAGAGGGCCACAATGACTTAGAAAAGCAATGGAGGGCCACACATTGTACAATTTTTGAACCTTTTTGGGGCATCCTAACTTGGTTTCTGTCATCACAACACCTTGTTTAAGACAGTGTCAGTCTGTACAGGTGTCGTGTGGGCTTTGTGATGCTGCATTCAACAGAACTTGGAAATTGGATAAATGAGCGCTGAGTTGTTAAACGTGAATGATTTAACAAGGCAAAGAGCATGTTATTGATTTTTTTTTTTTACCCTGTGAGGACATTGCGGCCGCAATGAGATAGTCCGTGGGCTGTATCTGGGCCCCTGGGCCATATTTTGGCCATGTGTGGTCTAAAGGTTAATGGAATTTACCTAGCTTAGCTTTGACTGTAGCTCAGCTAACATAGTTAACCTCCCTTTAAAACATAACATTATATCCATTAAAATATTAAAACAGTCATAATTTCTTATTTTTCAGACAGATTTTCCCCTGAAATTTGCTTGAGTTGTTTTCCATACTCCTATAAGTAAATGGTCTCCAATGCTAGCTAATGTTAGCTCACAACTAGTAGCTTACAATATCTAAAGTTATCTGACATCACGTAACACTATCTAACATTAATTTCAAGAGAAATGTCAAACAAGAGAGCAGTGCCACTTTGGTTATCACTGTTGACAACCATCAAAATTTTTAATCATAAGAATACTGAAATGTAACGTGTAATATAATGTAACACTTCTTAAATTAAGTCTGGGGAAGGGATACTTTGCTTGCACTCTGCTATGATTTATTGTTGATCAGTTGCCTCAACACCAAACAGCCAATCACAGCAGAGAGGAAGAGTTTCTGGCAGGGATATCATCATAGAGTGTCTCAACAGTATCTGTAATGTTAAATTTGATAAACTGGAATGTCACTTGTGGTTTTTTCACTGTGAGGCAACTGATCATGTAACAGTGAGTCACAGCAGAGTGTCCATACCCCATTCATTTCAGTGAGTATGGATGCACATTTCAGCAGTAATCAGGCTAGCAACTTAGCTCACCAGCAGCAGTGCTAGTTGAGCTCCCATATTGGTCACATGAGCCTCGCTCTTTAGGTGGTCACAGTCTGTTGAGAGTCGACACTTGTCGTTATGCTGAGGTTGTCTTATAACCAGGCTGGCTGGCTGCAGCTTATGTAGCATACAACCTGACATTGACATGTCTGTATGTTTTGTTTAACTATTCCTTTATAAAAGAGTGCATGTTTTATGTATTGAGAAACATCATTCAGTTTTTAATTGATCTGAATTTAAATATTTACCAGGCACACAGGCACTATTGTGATAACTGTTGAATTACAATGTTTGGCATTTTAAAATGTGATAACTGTCACTCTGAGCCTGAAACTGCTCAAGTTTCTGATGACCATTGATCTAATCTCTCATTTCCTCCCTCAGAGGATCAAAGCCGGGGCAGCCCCAGCAAAGTCAGGTGTGAGCTCTCGCCCGAAAGAGTACAGCTTGAAGGACAGCGAGCTGACACAGCCCCTGAAACCAAACGGGAACAATGGCTTAATAAAGCCCACCCACACCATTGTAGAAACAACGATGTGAGCGCTCTCTGTGAGAGGAATAAAATTGATGTGCTTTCTGTGTTATTATCATATTTGCTAACATTGATAATAGTAGGTTTACATTGTCCAGTATATTCACATTAGAGATACTCGGGTTTGATTTCTATGAAGAGCGTTATATATTATTGTTGTAATTTTTTTTTATTTTTTACTATATCAATATTGTTGATGTTACAATTGTTGTTGCTGTAGTTAGCACTGATCTAAGTTTTAGGCAGTATTTTGAGATAGAACATGTTCAATGTTTACTACCTTTCTGTCAATTCCAGAGAGATGAGGAATTTGCTTTTTGGTGTCATAGAAGAAAAGATGAAATTCTCACTTAACATAAATTCAGTCAACTAAATGAGTAATTAACCATTTAAAAGGTAGAAAATGTCTAAACACATCACCCAAGCTAACTTCTAATCTTTTCTTGTTCATGTTGTTCATCCTTGCAGTGAAAATGAATGTACCACAAACCGCCCACATCTATTAGAGTACATATCAGTTACATGTTAGGCGAAAGTATGCAGTGTATAGAGCTAATCTTGCTTGACGTTCTTTCAGTTACAAGTCGAACAAGGCCTTGGCCAAATACTGTGAGAATGAGAAATGCATTCATTAGAGGATCCATCCTTACAAAAACTGTTGAGGCAAATTAATAAAAGAGAAAAACAGCTAAAGAAGAGGAAGTAAGGAGAAAAGGGAATTGGCATTTTTATATTTGTACACTGCCTGTGTGACTACTATAGTCAGTCCCAGTGCATTTATCAAAACCTCTTTGCACTTTATATGTCGTTTCACCTTTATTTTAGTATTTGTTTTTATTGTTGCAAGGTAATGCAGTAAGATTAGCATCACATTTTAGGAGGAAATATTTTTAGCTTCTAACTTTTTGATATTGTAAACTTTGATATACAGTATCTTGTTCTTCTCCTTGCTAAGACAATGACAGAATCTGACATATAACATTTTGATTCATAATTACCTTCATAGGATCACTTAAAAAGTTTAAAAAAAAAGCTTTTCTAATCATATTAACAATCTCCCCATTATGCGCTTTTCAGTAGCAGACTTGCTCTGCAGAATTACCACTGGATTCTTGTTTTTAATGATCAATTTAGGCATTTATTATGTAGAATTTGTATTGTTTGTGAATCACATATGCCTTTTTGTAACAATTTTATACTGTTCATCATATAAACACCATCACTGAATAATTGATTTTACTGAAAACTCAGCGATTTATTTTCTAAATATCAGTTACATCGTGAGCCTGGATTACATTTTTCAGTGTGCAATATTCATTGAATCAAAGGCATTCTCTGCTAATTCAAAATGCGCCAACAAATTTAAATAACCATAGTGTGCAATAATGCAATAAATTGCACCGTTAAATACAGAATTTAAGGGAATAGTTGTCCTGAAGCATGTGCTGGAGCCACCACAGTACTGTGCTGCTTTGTCCATAAAAATCTTGTTGAAATTCAAGTGTACCAAAGCATTGTTGTCTCACAGTTGTCCCCTTTAAGATGCACATTGCATCATTTCTATATAGATTAAAAACAAAAATAAACATCTTTTTCTTTAGAATTTTTTGTGTCAACGTTTCTTGTATTTTTTAAAATATGAACATCTCTCTAGCATTTACACCGTCAGAGTGCACATCTGACACTAATATTTATTACCATTCATAATTAATTTATTATGCGTCTGGTGTTTTATCTTCAAGGGATTGAGTAATTAATGCCTGAGGGTAATGACATGCTGTATACTTTATTACAACCTATTACTATCATAGGGTGCTACTAAAATATGACTGGTATTTCTTAGTCCAGTGGAAGAAAACAAGACAATGGGCAGAATTTTCAGAAGAAGTGCACACATTGCAGTCAATACAAACATAAGCAAAGGCAACAGAAGTCCCCTTTACTACCTATCACTGACTCTAGTTTTGGTTATAACATAACTGCAATATCAATTCCTATGGATATTTTAGTTTACCAACATTGTACCCTAAACATTCCTCTAAAACTATTTTCCTTGTTCGCTACATTTTTTTTTCCTTCCACTATACCTGCTACCATAAGTACATTAAGGAAGAAGGAAACGTTAGTCTACTTATTTTATTGGTACCTGATTCATACAACAAAATTACACTGTTAATGGGCTTCATTATTAACCATTTACTTAACAGTTGAACTTTAAGTATAATAATTATGACTTCATATTTAAAGAGATGTTTGCTAATGGAGACCTAGCATTACTTGGATATTAAAGAGACTGAATTTTAGCACAGTATCATCTTATCTGTCTTCATATGGAGGCCCTGCAGAAATGACACATAGCTGGACCTAACTGCAGTTCTTAAATTTCAAGATGACTTAACTACATGCTCTCTAAGCACGTGCACTGCCTCTGGTCTCTGGCTCAGAGAGCGCTGCTTTATATGACTTTACCCGCTACTGCTAAATGGTGTTTTTTTTAGTGAATGCAATCACGTTACTGCTTCCAACACACGAGCTTCATCAATACTGGCCGTTTTGATACTTGTACAAATCACAAATCACTTCAATTTCACCTAAAATAGCTATCTCTTTATTTGTATGACCTCTATTGAGCCACCTAGACACATGATACCTCCCCAGCTTTGACTTCCCCACACTTCCTGTGACACTTGTCCTAGAATTTTCAGGGTGTCAGTCCAACTTTCAATCCTAAGCCCTGCAACAGGTGGTAACTGCAGCAACATCTCACCAATAAAGGTGGGGCTGGCTTATTTGGGCATGTCTCTGTTGTACATCTGTCCACACTAAGCCTTCAAGGCACCGAATCCCACAAGACATTAATTTACATTGACTGGATGATCGACATACATGCCTGAATGCAGACAGAAACAGGGGACTCTAGGACTTATGCATGCACTTGATAATTAAACGCATTGTTGGAATGGTTTGAATTGTGCATAAATGCTTCAAAAGTTTGCTACTATGTGCAAAACATTTAGGTGTCCATTACAAAGCGTTCAAGCACCGAACAGCGTCATTGAGCCCTTGCAGATTTATTGTTTCAAAGTCTAGGAATTCGTCCAGGTGAACAAGTCTGGGTCCATTCATTGATAAGGTGGTTGTGACAAACACGTGCAATGGACATTGCGCTCCAAATCAAACCACAAACTGATTATAAGCAGGTTATTAGTATGGCCCACTATAAAAAGTAACAAAAAATACACCCAAAGCAGTTAAAGTGCATCAGGTTGATTTTTGAGTGGGATGCTGAGGGATACTAACTTGTTGTTGGTGGCGAAACAGATGGAAAAACAAAACACACAAAAAAGCAAGTGAGGCTACACGCAGGCATAGTGGTGTGTTAGCTAAATGCTGCTGTCAGCATACTTTCATACTCACATGCTATTAAGCAGGTTACTAATGTTTACTACGCTCACCAACCTAGCGTAGTATGTTAGCTCGCTATCAGTTGCTAATCAGCACTGAACACAAAGTATAGCTGAGGCTGATTGGAATATTACTGTGTAGGTATGAGGTTATAAACCAAAGATTTCACCTAATGATGCTACGTGCAAATTCAGCTTATCACCAAAACCATCATATGCCATCTTTAGTAGAACACGAATGTCTGATATCAAATTTAAGTCTCGATCCAAGTGGTGGACCAACTACTACACTAACCCATCCAGACTAAACTCTCCAATAAAAACCTTGCTATACCTCAGTGTTGACAGGTTAAATAACACACTATTCAAAGAGCAGAGCCAAATCAACTATGGTTTT
>JAQLOL010000002.1:18590624-18604559 GCA_029783665.1 Naso thynnoides | reverse complement strand
AGATTAAAGACCTCCTTTTGTGCAAAAGCAAACAAACATATAACTTCCCATGAAGTGTACACAGGGCCGCATTAGAGGCCAAGGCATTGTGCAATATGTATTGTGCAGTATGGCAGCAGGTGCCCAGCCTGTCTTGTCAGACTTAATAACAGATTACACACTATGGCGATTATCATAATGCTTCATCTGGCATGGTCATTTAGGCCGACACCAGCCTATGAATACACCAGTAGGACAAAACAGATGGAGGAGAGGAAGTGGGGGGGTGGAGATGACAGACAGTCATACCTCCAGCTCCCTGAGAATCTCTGACTGGCCGCAGGTCTCGAGGTCCTGCAGAGCCTGGGACCAAAAGCTGTCTTCCTGGTTCAAGGTGCCATGGCAACGAGGGGGGCTGATGAATCTATGACAATGCAGGAACCAGAACATGAGAACAGCCCTGTGGTCTTGAGGCCGGTGCTGCGTACAAAGCAGCATGGGAAATGCAGTTTTTGAGGCTGCGTTCTGGAAAGTCCCTTTGGAAGATCTCTCACAATGAGGTTTTACTTTAAAATGCTCTTGCTTGTGGCAGCTCAAATGCTGGGGAGTCTGCTAGATTAGATAAAGCCTTTAAAAAAATTCAATTTCACAAAAGTCACCCAAAAAAGTAGCAGAAAATTGAAAGCATGTGACACAAAAGTTCAAGGGGGAAAAAAGAATCAAAGTGTGAAAATACAGATAAGGCGGATGTATCCTTGGGCGCTTTAGATGCTTTCTGAGGAAACGTTTTTGGTGTGGACAAGGGGTGACAGAAAAAGATGCATCTATGTGAAACACCAAAGAGCTCGTGGGCAGTTAGTAAAGCAGATGAGAAAGAGAATACCTGAGAAAGAAGAGAAAACGACAGTTTGGAAAAGCACAAAACATGAATGCGTACAACACAAAATGAAGAGAAAATAATTCAGTTTTGTCTTTGTCAGTGAACACAAAGTGGGAAGGGAGGTCAGATCTTACCAAGTTACCAATACAAGCAAAAGTATTGTATTCAAAATCCTATTTAAAGCTGGGGCAGACATTTAGAAATCAAGCTATCTGTAGCATTAAACTCTTGAAGAGGAGACTCCGCTGCACACTCTTATCCCTGTTTTTGCCTGGCTTGTGTTTTATTTTGTTTGTTGTTACTTTCTCTTTTAAGGCCAGAATACACCAAAGATTTACGACGAGACAAAATAGTTGCAGGGAAAGTTGCAGCGGTGTGAAGTGGTCCGTCACAGCTTGACTTAAGTGTGCTGATGGTGTCACCTGCAACTCAGCCTGAATTTTTGCTCGATGACACAAAGAATAAACTGTTACCCCTGCTTTAAGTTAAAGAACTGAATTATCAACCTAGAAGAATCAAATTTAAAAGTACTCAGTTGACTTCTCTTGATTGATCAGTTATTAAATGTCACATTATTTGACTGTTAAAGATGCAATGCAACAATGTCCAAGCAGCAATCAAACATTGTAGCGACTGACACTGAGGCTGGTTTAAAGGTCTTAGCTAGCAGACAGTTAGCAAGTATTTTTGTGGTTCACTATCTAGGGTTTAGGCCACTCCAAAGGGTCACAAGTTAAAGCTGCAGCAGGTAACTTTGGGGTGAACATCAATAACCGTTTTGTTTCTATTCTGAAAAAAAGTCATTATACCCATAGATAGCTATTAGTAAGTGATGTGGTCGAGAGTATTGCGAGATGACTGTGTTTTCCCATGCCTCTGTATTCAGGATTGTTAAAAATTCCTATCACTCCTGTTCTATTTTTGTAATCGGTGACACACTCTATACTCTCTGTCCTAATTGGTCGGTCTATGCTGCGCTTCTTAGTGACAGGTGACGTCGATACAAGTTGATTAGTTGTTCGTGCCTTATGCTCTGATTCGCCTCTGCTGACGACAGACTGTCTGCAAGCGACACCAGCAGTCGGTTCAAGCTCAGACTGAGACGGACCATTTTACTCCGCTGCAACTTTCCCCGCAAATGTTTCATCTCTGTTCAGACAGGACTTAAAAAGAGAGCGACGACAAACAAAATAAAATGCAAGCCAGCACAAACGGCCAAAGCAGAGTTGCTTCAAAGCGAGGCTCATGCTACAGCTAACATTAGCTTGTTCACTTGTTTGCAGAAGTTACCAACTGCAGCTTTAAATCTTATGGGTCATGAGATGATTAATGATGTTGGTCAGAAAAAAAAAACAAAGCTGCACAAACAAAATAACATTAAGAATAATAAGATAATTTTATCTCTTTCAGCAGTTTATCATGTGTGTTTAATGTTAAATCTTTATCTGTAAAGTAACTAATAACTCTAAATATATGTACAGGAGTAAAATTTATAACAGTTTAGAGGGAATCACAAAGTGTAAAAGTATAAATTAACATTGTATGTTAGTACTCAAGTACAGTCCGAGTATATTAACATTTTACTTCAGTGCAGTTCTCGAATAAATGTACTTTGTTTCTTTCCACCACTGTTTGCACACAGAATATGATTTGAATTAAAAATGCCCTTCATTTTGAAATCAAAAACACTCAAAGCTGCTCTGACATAAGCGGTGATGCTGACAGGAGTGGCGTGTGCCCTTACCCGGGTATCTTGTCCCACTCATCCTCAGTGAATCTTGTGTCGTACAGCCCGGTGTGATGGATGAGACCTGCAGAGCTGGAGCTGGTTTGAGTCCTGTGCTTTGTGCGTCGCCACTCGCTTGGATTGAGCAATAAATCAGACGCTTTGTGAAGATATGTCCCTGAAAAACCAAGGCAATCCACTGGTCTCACTAGATGGCAGGCAGGAAATGGTTCATTTTTAGACAGCAAATGCCAGCGGGCCTCACCTTGGCTACCGTAGCCTGCGTCAAACCCTGAGCTGTCCCAGGAGCTCATTGCAGAGTCTATGCTGGGAACAGTGGCAGAGTAGGCCTCAGAGTGTTTACTGGTCTTCTGGTAGTCTGTCAGGTCATCCTCTGTGTCACTTAAAAACCCAGCTTCTCTGTCCCGAAGCTGCCGCCCATCAGACTCTGAGGACCATGTCAAATAAGCATTAAACAAGGAAGAAATGCACTTCCTGTCATTTTTACTGCAACACTTTTGTTGCATTTACACTTGAAGAAACTCAATCAATGCTCAAGTTTTAGAAGAATGTAATGACTCACTTGTTTTCTTCATTTTACACCACTTTTTTTTGTGTTTTGCATACTTTGTCCCTCTCTTTTCCATCCCCTGTGAAGCACTCTCTAGTTTTGAAAAGTGAATCATGCATTAAGTTTGTTTTCTTGGTATGAGATGCTAAAGGCAAACAGAATGCATAACTGAACATTTGCCCAAATCGATGCTCTTTGCAAAAAGGGAAGAAAAAACAGTCTCAGTTTTGAAACAGTGATGGATCATATGTGAAACTGTTACAAATAACTAAGATATAAACTAATAAAGTTGAGGGAAAAGAAAACCTACGGTCAGCTTGTTTTTTGATCTTGAGGGTGACAGACTCCCCGGCCATCTGCAGGAGATGGATGGCCTCGCTCAGTGGCTTTCCTTTCAGACTGACCCCATTGATGGCGAGGACTCGGTCCCCTATGTGGATTGCCCCGGTCCTGCAGGGTGAGCAGAGCAGAGGAGACAGAGATACCAGAGTACACCAGACAGTCCCAACAGGCTGGCAGGAAACCTGTCAGACTGCCAGTGCGCCGACTGAGACGGAAACAAATAGGCTTCTTGTTACGAAAAAGAAGAGACAGTCATTGTTTTCTGTCTTGTTTATTCAAAAAAACAAAAAAGTGTCACCATCTCCTCAAATATCTAGGCTATGTTGACCCCAGGCCTGTCATTCTTCACTTCTCCCCCTGCCCTGCTCTCACCTCTCTGCCAGGCCCTTCTTGGTAAGGCCAGAGATGACAATGGGGTCAAAGGGCTCCTCTGTGCCAGAGATCGTGATGCCCAGTGGTCCGTTATATCTCTTCAGCTCAACTGTGTAGATGATAGAGCCTGACATCTCCAGCTCATCTGCGGCACACAAGGGACACAGCATTAGACTCCCATTTTATGATGAAATCCATGAAGAAGGTTTGAGCATGATTAGAGTTATCAAACTCAATAGAAGAATATCTCCTTTATTTCTCTTTTTGTCCTCATTGTACTGCTTTTAAATATTGTATGGCTTCCTGGAAATAGTCACATTCTTTTCCTAGATAAAAATACCACAGTTACAATTTATAAATACTCTATTACAAGATATTTCTTGAATGAAAGTGCAGAAGTATTATCTGTAAAAAGTTCTTAAAATGTCAAGTGCTCTTAAATGGCTGATGTTTATGTATATGTATAACCTAATTAGACTGCTTATTAAATAAAATAGATACAGTTTTAACCAGCTTGTATTAAGTCAGGAGATATTATAATAATGATCAGATTACAGAGTATTACTGAGCAAAAGATGCCCACATTTCAGTGGCTCCAAGTTTTTGAATATAAACACATTGGTTTTCCTTCTTTTAAATAATTGCTGGCTTTATGCACTTGGAGTTTGGCTCTGGGAACCTTTAATAAAGGATAATAAGCAATAATAAGCAATAAATCTATTATTTGAGAAAAGCAATGAAGCAAATAGTGATTACTTGGAGCAAGGAAAAGGTAAAATCAACAAAATTTAGCTTTTTTTTAACAGAAGTACTTGATAATTTTACGTCTCAAGGCCTAGAACAGTTATCTAAATGAAACCAGTGGAGAAGTTCAGAAGGGGTCAATTACTCTTTGATGTAACAGTGAAAATGTTTTGTGTAGTGGACGTGACACTGCTTATTTGTAAACCAAAAATAAACACTTAATCTTCAGCAAAACAGGTTATTTTTATAAAGGTAATCAAGTGTGTTATGCACTCGTAAATGTTAATTTAAAGACAAACTACTAAGTTTATCTTGAACATAAAAGTGGAGTAAAACATTTACACAGTACACAGGATGTGTATTTGGTGTTTTATGGGATTAATGTACCAATGTTGTCCTCATCTTTCTGGATTCGGAGTTTGACCATGTCCTCAGCCTGCTGCAGGACGTGCATGGCATCCTCCATGGTGCAGTTCTCCAGACGCACGCTATCGATGGCCAGCAGCCTGTCTCCAGGCTCCAGAGTGCCTGTTCTACCGGACACAAGAGCGACAGGATCACAACTATTAACTGGGACCAGGGAGCTGCATCTCCTGACTCACTGAGAGAATCCTATTATCCTGGTGTCTAAGTGGGATCCTTGGGGGTGACCGTAACCTCACCCTCAACCTAATCAACACTGAGCCCTTCTGAAATGTAGCTGCTCTGCCCTACTGATCCAGTTTTGATAGTTCAATCCAATTAGGTGTGTATTACACAGTGGATTCATAAAACAATTTTTTTTGGGTTCACGAATAATCCCACGTAAGCTTCAAAAAACTAGTTCACCCTGAGCTGTAAAGTGATGAGAAAACAGTCTCCCTGAACTCCATCATCACTAAAAGCCACAATTTTGTATTTACAAAAAATAAAGCAGCTATGTGCTGGTAGAGCTGGAGCAAAACACTTAGCTGTGTGATCATGGGACATACCTGTGTGCTATGCTTCCTTGCCTGATATCAGAGATGATGAGCGGCTTGCCAGGTTTCTTACTCGCTGGTAAAAGAGGAGAAAAATCCAGGTGTTTTATTTGAGTAGGAGATAATATGGGGATGGCATCATGTTCACTTTTAACATTTAAATTCATTCAGTTTTCTTGTCTTTTTGTTGCACACTTAAAATGAGCTTCTTGTTTGTATTTTTGGGGCTAATTAGAGCAGAAATCTTCATGAAGAATGCTGGTAGGGGCCAGAATTATTCAGAGGTAATGAGCTATGTGCCCTCCTGGTTTTGCAAGCCTGAGTTTTATGGATCACAGAACATTGATTCGAAAGGAGATTCACAGTGTGCAGCTCTGTGGAGTATTATTGAGCAACACTGCCCCCTGCTGTATGTCACCGTGCTAACAAACTTACCACTGATGGTGATGCCGAGCTCCACTCCTCTCCTCTTGGGTAGTTTAACGTGGAAGGTGCCACTGCTTGGAACAACTGACTCTAAGCAGGATTTAAAGTGAAAATTAATGTAAGAAGGAGGAAAAAAATAATCTTGATTTCACAATCAAGAGTCATCATCACAATGTTATACCTGCGACATCAAACTCAATCTCGACTGTGACCTTATTGGCCAGAGCGGAGTCTCTGAGAAGCTGATGGGCTTCCTCCAAAGTGCCATCTTCAGTCGGGATCCCATTTATAGACAACAGTCTGTCCCCAACCTGCAGCAGCCCACAGCTTCATGCAGAAAACACAAGAAAAGCATTTCAGTGGAAACAAACACCATCAGACACAATCACACAAGTGTCACCACAGTTTAATTAAAGAAAAAAGAAAAAAGTAATATAAATGTTTAGAGGAAATGTGATAGGATGAATGTAACAGTGCACACCAGAGTGACGTGATAAATATTTATCACATGACGGCCATTAAAGATTATTCTAATGACTGGTTATGCAGCGCAAACATATTTTTCCACTATCAATGCATTACTCGTTCAGTCTGAAAAATGCCACAATTTCCCAGAGCCCAAAGTAATATTCTCCAATAACTAAGCTGGTCGAACTATATTTATTTAGGAGGTCACACAGGATGTTTTAGCTCTGTTGTTTGACGCGCTGTTTGTTCCAAGCCTAAATGAAATGCACAAACTGGAAAAGGACTGATTCCATGTTTTTGAAAAGGCCCATTATTGACAGTGAGACTCTCACTGAGATCAAAGTCAAGAGATCTAAGAACGAAGTGCATACCGAATAACTGAGTTTTTATTTGTCAGTTTATTAGTTACACCTAATAAAACTAATGCAGTCAACACTTCCTTATTGTTTATAATCCCCCTTCAAGTTTATCATAATGCTTTTTTGGTGGAAATGTTTTAGAAATGTTTGTTCAACTCTATTATTAATTTCCAGTATGTAGCTGTGTTGCAGTTTACGCAGAGGTGCTCTTATTGTAGAGCCTAGCCTCAACAATATGAATGGGGCAGACAAAAAAAAAGTCTATCAGTATAAAAAATATTCAGTCACACACTGCAGTCATCACACACACTGAAAGTCTAATTAAAACTGTTGCGAACATTAAAAAACAGCTAATCAAGCTTCAAAGACTCCCTGAGTGATGAGTGCCTGAAAGATTGAATTAAAAATTCCACAAAACAAAACAAAAAAAACACATCAGTTTTGCTTCTTAAATGGCTTAAACGATTAATAAATTACCAAAAATTTTGCAGCTTAACTTTATGCCTATAAAGTTATCAATTAATCCTCTAATGGTTTCAATAGTCCCACACTAGCATCAGCAAGGCTTTGCATTTGTGCTCTCAGTGAAACAATTCTGACGAGTGACACATTCAGCATATGTGACACCACATGTCACATAGGCTGAATGTTTAAAATGCCATCTATAAAATGAAATGCAGCCTCTGGGCTTTGACATAAACACACTGAGTCAATGACCTTACTTAAACTTGGGAAATCACGCGTACGGAAAAAAATAAAAATCACACATCACACGTTCAATCAAAACCCCTAATTGCAAGGGCAAACACTGCAGCACTGTCAACTGACATTAATTCACTAACCACTGCTGCTCATTAACCTTGTGCAGAGGCTGAGACACCAACATCACAGTCGGATGCTGTACTTGAGTCACTCCTGTCCAACTGAGGCTGGACTAATCATGCTACAAGACCCAAGGGAGACGGTCCTGCGCTGCCGGCACAGACACCATCATTAATCTTGCAAGACAAGGACATATTCAATGCACTTGCCTGATCAGAGTTGTGTGTTAATGAAAGTGCAACATGTAGTCTTGATCAATATAATACCACATTCCAATACAGAGGGCTTTTTGGCATAGAAAAAATACTGACTGCATCAATGCCTTAAGGTATAATAAACCAAAGGCAAAGTGCTTCTACTAAATTAGTCAAATATATACATAAGACTAAAATAACTGACATTAGAAATTTCTGAGCCTCTTGCCAATTTAGGCTGGTCCATAAACCATTAAAAAGAAGCAATATCCACTTAAATGTCTACCAGTCGTCAAGTGGTAACTGCATTAGCTGAAAAGAATAGCCACCATGAAGAAATCACCATGCATGGATAGTTCACCCACTAAAAGGGAACCTGAGCTGGATTTAGACCGTCGTGAGCCAGGTTAGCCAGTTAGCCAAATTGCGGTTCTTACAATGGGCCCTTGAGGCTGGCTCCAAAAGTGAGTCAATCCCAATAAACCCAGATGTGAAAATACAATACTTTACAGCAGAAATAAACATAGTAACAGCCTGTTACAAAAAAACGGTTCTCAGTCTCTATAGCAAATATCTCTATTATGACAACTGTATGAGGTTTGACTTTTTATTGTCTTCTAACTACCTCAATTTAAATTATGTTGCACCTTCGATTAAAGTAATGCATATTATATACAGTCTATGGTTGCGACCAGGTCGACCAAATAATGTTTTTTTCATGTTTTATTTGATATTTGATAATGATTGGTTAATATTTTTAAAAATAAAGGAAAACAAGAAGTTTACTACAGTGACGCTAGCACCCCTGTGAGGCTGTATTTTGGCACAGTGCTTCGAGCTAAATGCTAATGTCAGCATGCTAACATGACAATGTTCAGTAGTTGTTTGTTTGCCATGATCATCACTAGTTATGCTTGGTAGCATGCTTACATATGCTAATTAGCACCAAACACAAATCTGAAGCTAATGGGAATGTCATTGGGACATTTGACGTTAAGCCAATCTATAGCTGTTCAGACATTTTACTTACAACCAGAAATTTGAACTCACAGTAAAGCTAGAGGAAACATTAGGGGTCACTTCAGCCATTAGGCTTCATCCTTTGGGGAACACGCATATCTTTACATCTCAGTGCAATTCACTCAATTGTTTTTGATCAATCAGGGCTAACAGACAGGCATTGTCATCCTTAGAGCCACACTGTGGCTGGCATTGCCTATAAAAGGATGAGCCTCACTCTGCATAGCAAATAATGTTTTTTTCTGCTTTAAATCATCATATGACCCCCCAAATTCATCTCGTGACCCCTTCTGTTGGTCTTGACCCCCCATCTGTGAACTCCTGCCCGAGACAAATGTAGCTGTGAGCGCCTGCATTGAGCTGAAGAACTCATTCAGGCACCAGGCTAAAATTAGCCTTTTTTTCACATGATGCTGAATGATTAGCACTGGGGCAGCCTTGTTCAAGGTGACTCCCTATATGATATTTGTTTACTGTGAGGTGTCTCAGTGTGTTACCTCTCAGCTGGGCTGTCGGGCTCAATAAAGCGGATGACTGGGGGAGCAGACAGGGTTTCTGTAGCAAAGACACCCCCCTGCAGCTGGATCCCAAAACCTGTGAGCGGATCCCCCCTCAGGATGACCTCTCTTGTTTCCACATGAAAAACCTGGCCCCCTGGGCCGACTGAACTGGACGCCAGAGATACTGAGGGACAGGGTGGGAGGAAGCGGACACATCAGAGAGAGATATTAGTGGAGAAGTGGCAGATGAATGGAGCTGGAGAGGGATTGTGAGAGACAAAAAATGGAGGAGGTTAAAGGGAAGAGACGTGCACCCACAGAGACGAGAGGGAATGAGTCACCTATCAGAGTTTGTCTGTCTTGTTTACGTCACTGATCAGTCAAATCTGTTCACACACTGAGGGGGCGAAACAGGAGGGAAAGGTGTTTTAACAGCGCTGCAAAACATTTTTAAAGGGTCAGTTCTACCTCCAGTGGTATCTGACCCTCAAGATAGTTTGTAGTAATTTTTTTCTAGGTTTTAGACTTGCCTTCATTGTAACACAATGGATGTGAATTTTATTTCCTTTGCAATGTTCAAAATATTGGAAAATTACACTTAACTGGGCTTATAGCCATGCTAGCTGTTCTGTTAGCTTTAAATAAAGTGGTGCTTTTAGCTAATTGATAACATCAGAATGCTAACAATGACAATGCTAAGACACTGACGATTTGCAAGTATAATTACTATCTTCATTATCCAAGTTATGCGTCTTGGCATGCTAATTTGCTAATTTTCCTAGGCTATATTGGACACATTGAAATTTTGTCCTGATGACAGCGTCAGGTTAATGGTGTGGTAACTGTAACAATGTTATCGTTTTTCTTTTTAGTACATTTTTTATCTAATGATAGATAAGTCTGTGAGTTTGCACATGTGCTGTACATCAAACTGTCAAAAAGAGTGGCAGAAAATTGTTTTGCCTTATAGATACATCTGGAAAGACAGTCAGTGCTGTGGACATCACAAACAAATCCTTTTCACCTCCTTTTTATTAAGTTTGAGGCAAAAATCTCGGGCCCACACTCAGTTGCTAGTGTGTTGGCAACATTTGGCTAAAACTAATACAGTCCTGCAATGAGTACTACCTTCATGGAGGTTAAAATGGTCTGAATTTTATCATATTTTTTAAGAAGGTTTTGTGTTAATTTTGAGGGCTGCAGTTTGCAGGGTTCTTAAGCTGTGTTGTATTATGCAGAGAGCCAAAATAAAGAAACACCTGTAGATCTCCCCAGTCAATCACCACAAAGGTAAAATCAAAATTATCCATGCTACACTAATGCAATCATGATTATAAATAACCAAAACACTTCTTTGTAATTTGGTTAAATTGACCCTTTAAGGTGGAACAAAAAGGAGGAGACCGTCTTTTTGTCATACGTGAGCTCTTGTGGTCCTTCTTCCTGTTCCTCCTCTTGCCTGTCGAGCTGTGGGGGCTGGTGGGAGCGATCGGAGGGATGGGGCAGGGCAGCGTGTTGCTCCCCTGGCTGCTGAAGCCTGAGGTGGCTGTGGAGGAAGGGGAGAAGCCACCACTCACCAGAGCTGAAAGGAGACATAGCACTACATGTATCAGCAGGAGCAAACCACATCAAGCGTGACACTTTATCCACATCCACAGCAGCAGCATACGCTCATGGGAACATGCAACAAAAGGAAGGAAATGTGGTAACCCTGTTGGAGTAAACCTCTTGGCAAAGATTTAACAAATGTGCAGAAGAAAAGACTCCTGCTATGGTGTCTCGCCAGCAGCAGTGCTGTCACATGTGATAACTTACATTTGCAGTGGTCCTGCTGGTTGTGTGGGTGGCTTGGGCTGCTCCATGTCTTGCTGTGGCTGGCATGTGGGGGATGGCAGTAGTTGCTGCTTTGGTCCCAGTGATGATGGTTGCTCTTCTGCACTTTTACTGCAGCAGTACAGAGGCAAACACATCCATTAAGTCAACTGAACCTCCTCCTCTGGTGTGCACTTCTCTAAATTCTACCCATGAAATCATGCTTTTATTCCCATGTCTAAATTTGTACCACACCACACAGTGCCTGGAAGATAAGTCTAAGCAGAGTAATTGATATTTAATGTTTTTGTCATGGTACGCTAGATTAAATCCTGTGGTTTTATGTATTTTGAAGAGCATCTTAGAATCAGTTAGACACATGGAGCACAACTGGCTGATAGGGAAGCAGTGAAGGGTCTGAAAACAAACAAAAAACAGAAATCTTACTCTTATTAGCAAGCTTCCAAAAAGCTATGTGCAAACTGGAGATCATTTTTATAATTTCATTTTCAAAAGAGCTTGATGTTGCAAAAACAGTCTGAGTAAGTTGACCGCTGGGCATGATGTTGTTGTGTTCAGCAGTGATTGCATGTGATTTGACCTTGATTGGGAACAGCTGAATGCTTGATTGCTGATGATGCAGGGTGTCTGTTTCTACATCTGATTGGCAGACAGTTTGGTCAAAATGGGTTTAAACCCAAAAACCCTAAATTCTGTGGGATAATATTCATTTTTTTGGCAACTCTTTTGACGTGTCCTGCTATGAAAACGGAGAGCACAGACTGCTGTTAATTCTGAAAGGCATCTCTTCTTTTGTGTCAAAGCCTGTGTGACACGGTGCATCCAATCAAACGATATCTGTGAAGCATTCATAGTGAAACAACTGACCTCCTCCTGCGTCACACACACCTCAACAATTAACTTTCCATTGCAGATTTTTGCAGCTAAAATTGTCATTTAGTTTTACATGTGACAGTAATCCTTGCTGCTTCATTTGCAGGGGTCTAATCTCTGTCAACTTGCTCACATGGATGGAGGATTTGCTGGAAACATGCATGACGGCAGTGGCGGCTGAGACGATCGCCATATTCAGGAACCTGGTTAAATCCAGCTGTGTGTAATCAGAATACACGCAGGAGGAACCTCCGGCCCTTTTCGAAGAACCACTTTCTATCATTCTCAATCAAAATGTGTTAAGCTTTGGCTCTGGCAGCTTATGCTAAGCTCACCTAGGGGAAGCTCTTCAAGAAGTGGTGTTTTTTCAATCTGCGCTGGTGGAAAGAAACATTAGCTCTTAATCTCTTAGTGGCCATATCAGTCTTATTAAATCCCCTGAGGAGATTAGACAAATTGCATCTTATAATCACGCCTTATCCTGGGAGGGGGAGAAGCTGTGAAAATATTGTTTAATCATGACGTCATGGGGCCTTTTTCAAAAAGGCAATGAATATTGAGTAGAAATTTCAGAAGATACATGCCTTTAATTTCATAAAGTGACACCTGTGCTGCACTTTAAAATGACACCATTCAGTCGTCAGCAGAGGCTAGTCGAGTTAGATGATTTCTTTGAGCAATCTTGTATAATTATCACTTGTATGACTTCTTTAAATGATTTAAATTTAAACATGAATCTAAGACATTGATTTAAAAAAAAGTCAGTAAATTATTTTAAAACACAGGTGGAAGTTTGGCAAAAAAAATAAATAAATAAAAGGGAAGTGAAGTGAAGCACTGAATGAACCAAAGGCAAAGAAAAAAACTGTAGTGAAAAGGATTCAGCAGTATCAGAGAAATCTAAACCGCAGCTGATGTCCTTTTGTCATGTTGTATGATTCTTTAATGCTCACATGTTAAGGAGCCGAGCAGCTGCTGACCCAGAAATAATCCTGCAGAATGTGGCACAAATAGGATCTATGTCAGAGAATGTGTGTGTGAGTGCATGCACAAGCGGTTTGTTAGTATGCATTCAAGACCAAGTGTATACCCACACACAAACACACACAGAAACTGATTCACAGCACATGGAAGAAAACAGCTGGGAGGCAGTCAGGCTCCTTACAGCTGGAGGTAACACAGCTAGCAGAGTGGTCACTGTGCACACACTGTATGTTGAGAACAGCGTGCGGCAAATCCAGGCTATTTATTGTATATTCTCCACAATGTACGCATAACTTGTCCAGAAGATTTCATTGAAGCAGCACTGAAACGATTAGTCAACTAGTCGACATTATCCTCTGTGAGATCTTTGCAGTGCCCTGCTCATTTGCACTCGAGTGTGGTTTATATTTTACCATATAAGAAATGTGACAAAAATACATCTTACATTTTTTATGTGCTACGATTTGCAAAAAACTGCCAACTAATGTCGCCAATAAAAACTGATTTTACTACTAATATTACATAGCTGTCAAAGAAGTACTAAAATGTTTTTTGTTGGGGAAAATGTGTCACTACAACAATTTAAAAATGCTTTATTACAAATTAAATTCGTGCATTTAAAATCCGATTTCTGTATATGTACAGGAGTATAACCTAAATCATCTAAAAAGTGTTAAAAGTACTCGTTCTGCAGAACCTTGACCTCTAAACCAATTTATCAACTTTTTGTGCAGTAAGGCAGTTTAAGCCGGTGTTTCCCAGCCTGGGGTTCGGGCTCCTCCAGAGGATCCCAAGTTAAATCTGTGGGCTCATGAGATTCTGAATTGGAAGGGCAAGAAAAAGTTTTACAACTTCAGTTTTGCTTTAAAATATATATATATAT
>JAQLOL010000002.1:18564895-18582563 GCA_029783665.1 Naso thynnoides | reverse complement strand
CTCCATTTTGTTTCCATGACAAGCCCATAAAAAGGGGTCGAGGATTTAAAATAGATCCCCTCTGTCTGCAGCAGAGACCCTTGAAATCTATTAATTTAACACAACCATATATCTGCAGGGAGCTTGATGTATGCGACTGCTAAAGCATGGGAATTTTCCTGGAGGAGCTGCATGCGGTTAATGGACTGTTCGGGCATGGAGAGAAAATCATCATTTTCATGTCATTTAGAGCAGCTGCTACAGAAAGCTGGGAAATGTTCACTTTGCTCTGCAGGGAAACTGATTTTTGTTATTTTTTTTACCCGCAGTGGGAGCTTTTTTTGTCAGAGCAGAGGGCCGGCCTCAGATTAGCAGTGCCACTGCTCGGCCATCTGAACCTGAATGCAGCCATACAAGCATGTCAGCAGTAACAGTGACGAAGAGGCTTGACTTTGCACTTCTTTAATCCTGTGAACTGTGGATTACCTTTTCAGCTGTCCAGCACAGTGATTGAACTTCGTATCATAAACTTAAAGATCAGCTGTTCCAGGTACTCTTCGCGGGAGTGGCGGACCATGTTTGTGCTTTCCATTACATCATCATCAAATTTCTCCAGTGACGGCTTTGATACAGGGACTAATTAAGAACATTATTTCTCTAACACTTTAACTTCAGAGATTGTGTACTTTATAACCAATAGGTTTTCAAACTGTTAGAGGGAACAGCGAGTCTTCATGAGATTAAATGGACAAGTGCATACTGGGGTTGTAAAAACAACTGGCACAGCTCAGGGAGGCAATTAAGGTACTAAATGTGTAATTTCTGCCTTTAGATGTCTCTTTGTTGTAACAAAAAACACAAAAAAACAGTCTGATGATGTTGTGAAGCAGCATGGGATCATGGGATTTCTGTTTAATTCATCGTTAAACAGCCACCATTGTGGATGAAAATCTAACTGAATCAGGAGGAAGTGTTCACAGACAAGGTAATGTGTTAAAGTTTTCTTAACATTAAGCCACATTTGCCGACTCCCTCCCTCACTTTCTGACTGGCATTAGCCCGGAAGTTATGGGACTGATAAGAAAACTAAATGCAGCATTACCTTGTTGAGTTTGAACATCATTGGAAACATTTGGGATGGTGTAAGAACACAACTCAATAAAATATATAACATAGGTGCACGTTGTTTCAGACATTTTGATGAGGAAACGTCACACATTGAAGTTTAAATGGATTAACTCCACTTCACTTCAAATATAGCACTTCTTTTGCATTTAAATCTGAACACAAAGACATGATACACGCATTTTTTAATTCAATTTGCCTATACTTTGAGATAATATTACTAGGTGTCAATATTATCAATATAATTTTTATAAATCCACTTAGAAATCATTTTAAGAGGCTCCTACAGCTGCTGCCTGGACATCCATGATTACTGTGCAAACAAGAACTGCTAAAAGCTTAATTCAGTGCACTTTTGATGCTGTGCTAAAGCTGGCCAGTTCATTCAAATGTGAAGACAAATTTAGGCAAAAAAAAAGGGGGTCAAGTTGAAGCCCACAGGATAACTCTCTGAATCCATGGCAGCGTTACACTTCCTGATTAAATCCCTTCAAGACTGAGGCTATGAATATCAATAAACAGAATAACAATAATATAATAATAATAAAAGGGATAAAATATAAAATACATCACTATAGACTTCAAATATATATTTGGGATTCTGAGGGTTATCAGTTGTCTTGATTTTGTCTGCAGGCCTGACAGTATGTCAATTTTTATCTGTGTTGATTTCTTAACACAAAACTGCGGGGAGGAAGTGCTCGGAGGGCATCAAACCCACTGCCTTCTTTCCATCCACATCATCTGCCCCGCTGAAGATAAGACCTTTAGACAGCTGAGAGGCGTGGATCCTTCGTCAGACCTTCCATGACCTGAAACCTTTGGGAAGATCCCGCAGTGAGGAGAAAATCCAGCCTTCTTGTGCACAAAGCTGCGTCAAAAATCTTTACTGGACTTTACATATTACGGCGATGCATGGAACATATTATGCATAATATGGTATTTCACACTAATTTACACACATCCTTGCACAAATATCCTGTCTGAGGCAAACACACATACACACAGTGAGTGACACATTCCGCTGGGCAAATGCCTCGTATCCACGCGGGCTCCTGAGGGCCCCTGACAGTCCAGCAGCTGTCATTGCAGTCAAAAGGCAACATTAGCTGTGGGTTACGCAGACCCAATGCTCTGCACGTGACTGAACGCAACTGTACCTTCAAGCCACCCCCGAGACATCCCACTCCTGCTTAAAATAACCATCATTTACCCTAATGGCTAGAATTAAGATCAGGGGCTGATTAATAAACAGCCCCTACAATATAAAAACTACGGATAACAAACTGCACTGCTGTCTTTGGTGAGGAGGTCAGTTACTGGCTCAAGGATGAGGTTTGCCAGAAGAGCTGCATCAGGAGGACCTCGGAGCGTCGCTCTGCCTAAAATAAAAATCACATGCGACCACATAAATATGTGGTGAGTTAATTAACTCCTGATTTAATTCAGGGCACTGTTTGCCTTCCCTCTTATAACCAATCAGAATGTAGGTTAAATATGGGGGCGTTGCTGAAAGTGACAATGAAATCACAACGCTATTTTCAGATGTAAAACTTTATAAATAAGCTGGGCTCAGCCAGACCCAGTTTACATTGCTGTATCTGGCCCAGTTACACAAGGCACGAGGGTATGCAGAGCTGGTGGTCAAGTCCACTCACATTTAAATCTCCTTCTCCCTATCACAGCTGTATACATGCATTATAACGACTCTACTTTCACATTAAACTTGCATTCAGGATTGTGGATTACAGATCACAAATATGGCCAACAAATGGGATCTGCAGTGGTTTCCCCTCATATTAACTGCACATGTCAGACACAAGCTGCTCTTAAAGGTTAATAAATGATCCAGATGATCACTGAGCCCCATCCTGCCACAAATCCTCCACCACAGCACAAAAGCTTCACTCTTACCGATGCTGTTCTTGGTGTCTCTCCTCAGACCACACAGCATGGCTGGACTTCAGTCAAGTAATTGCTGATCTGTAGTAGAGGACAGCGAGCCGAGGATCCACCTGAGGTTAAAAAGAAAAGTAGCTGACCCTAGAGACTGAGTCTCAGCCACTCAAATAAAACGCACACAACATCTTCGCTTCTTCATCCTCTGCCTTAAGTCCAGCCTTTGCTTAACCAATGTCTTTGTTTCTAAAATCCGACAAGAGTCGAGCTCCAGAGGGCAAATTCTGATCCTCTGAGGGTTTTTTTTTTTAAGTTCCCTTCTCTGTTTAAGCTTGTTAATAAAATGATGTCTTTTCACCTCAGTCCTCAAAAATTTAAATTTACCAAGCTGTGTTTTCTATAAAAATCCAAGGCAGGGAGAGCAATGGTTCATGTCCTTTTCTTGCCATCACGCTGTGGTTCCATTTTTGAGCTCTTCTCACAAATCATTCGTCCTTTTCCAGAGGGTTTATCATCCCCTACACACACACACACACAAGCTCACACACACACAAGCTCACACACAACCCTCCTCTCTCCACACAGAGCCAGACTGAGTGTGTTTGCTCCCTCTCTCCCTCTGCCAGAGGGGTTCAGTGAGGCAGGCACACAATAGTCACTCCCTCCCCCAGCACCCACACACACTCACACACATGCACACTCACTCTTTATCCATTTCCCACCAAGTCAAACACCCCTTGTATGCACATCCTCAAACCCACCCGCACACATACACACACGCTGAGCTTAGACACATGAAAACAGCACACACTCGTCTCTCAGCACAATTAACACCACCTGCACATTTATTGTCAGCTCTGCACAGTGTCACGTTTTTCTCACATAGACGCTGCTGCACCCATTTTGAAGAGCTTCTATCTACACAGCATTTACCTCTCTCTCTCTTTCTCTCATACATACATGCACAGACACACACAAGCACATAATGGGAAATGCATATGCAAAATTCCAGGGAAGAACAGCTGCCTGTTTGAGAGCAGCCACAGTGTTTGTGAAGGTGCAGCCGTGCACCAGGGTGCAACAACAGATTCTACTTGTGAAAAAAAAAAGAGAGAAAAGTGTAAAAACAGAGGCAAAACATAATAATATTTCGATTTCGAGTGACTAAATACACTTCCTCTAAAGCCCAGCGTCTCATGTTTCCCCCTCAGGAGGGTTAAAGGACCCTCTGCTAATCCCAGGGCCCGCTCAGGTCCCTCCACCCAAACATAAAGGGACTAATGGGTCTGCTGACTGACCCGTCACCACACCTGTCTGACCATTTGTCATACGCACAGCCTCGACGCCTGCCACTTCCTGACCCCCTCTGCAGCCACCACCACCAACAAACAGCCTCCTCCCTCTGAGCCTCTTCTGCCACATTTGTTTTGGTCACTGCAGACAAATTGTTGTCATCACTGAGACTTTGCAGGCAAGGAAGTTAAAAAAAAAAAGAGACACCACACCAGCAAAATCACACTGCGCACCCAAACACACACAACTCAGCAGTTCACACTGAAATTAAACACTCCGCTCCTTATTTTACACTTCATGTGTCCAGTGATTACAAACAAACATTTTTCCACGTTTGTACCCGCTGTTGCACGAAGCCTAATTAGTCAGCTGTTCCAGTGGACACAATACTCTTCGGTGTAAGATAATTTCCTCTGAGACTTTTGTCCTTAATACCCCATTTACAACGTGAGCGAGCATAGGCTTTCAGAGCGGGACTAATTAATTTCTAACAGAATAAAGAGAAGCGGGAGACGGAGCAGTGTGCTGGACTGATAAAAACCTATGGAAACAGGGTGGAAAACATTGGGTTACAATAAAAACTGACACTTTTACACTTCCTCTAAACCAGATATCAACATTGTGGATGAAGAGTGAGTGATGAGGGAATGATTAGATTACGGATGCATAATTTTTGCAGTGACCTTGGCATACAAACAAAGGAAATTAGTAACAATGAATTTAAAAGACCGTAAAGGTGGTACGGTAAATATTGAACTCTCAAGAGGGGAAGGACCTGGAACTCTTCTAATTATCTAGTGTTGGCTGATTATTTTCTCCAATTTTCATTTACTTTGATATAAACAAGTAACCCTTCTACAAATACCCTACATTTTCACTACAGATGAAGTGGGTGTTTTAGGTGAGAGGGCCTGAATCTGAACTGGCTCCTCAGTCAAACTGACCATACTGCCACCTCATGGCCATCATATCAAGCTGCAAGTGAGAATCTGAGAAGCAAAATGACTAATTTATTTGTCAGCCAGCGCAGGTCAGTGTGTGACAAAAAAAGAGCTGGAGGATACAGACGTGTCACACACATTCAGGCTTTAACATTCACCTTTAAGGTCTGTCCAAAGCCTGGGTTTGAGCCAGGAAAATGCTCAGTTTAAGAGGTCTGCTGTACATATTAAACAGTTAATCTTTGTTTTAAAATTAATTTAGGTAATACATGTTATTTGGTGGCTATTAGAGGATTAATTTGGGATAAAGAAAAACTCCTCTTTTCAAAAAATGCATACATCGGCAAATTCACTTTTAAATTTGCAGGTCTTGTTTTCCAGAATAAGCTGATTTATACATTAGGCCAAACCCTACTCCCCCTAGACAAGAAACATGCTTGTTTTACCTTTGGTTCTCCCTCTGATAATGCCCAGGCGACATCTGAGAGAAAAAGAGAACATCCTCCTCTTTCCGCCTGCTGACCGGCTGCCTTTCCTCAGGGACTCTGTCTGAGGGAAGGCGAAGACGAGCTGCTTGGGAGCAGGGCGCCCCTTTCCAAACACTACCCTTGCTGACATGTTCATTTTCTGACCAGTGACAAGGAAAAAACGGACTATGTCCTCTTCCTGACACTCACCATCTCTTCTGTGATCTCTGTCTGTCCTGCTGTTCCTGTGCTCTCCTCCCTCTCTGGAGAACTTCCAGTCCTCTCAGGTGAGTTGTTTCGAAGCGAGCATCTCCACTAACAGGTGTGGGTATTTTTTCAAGAGGTGAGATCCAAGACCAACACTGTTTTTTTCCCCAAAGATCATTGGTTATTCACTTTCTTCAGTTCCAATAGCCACAAGCTGACTGGCTTAATAAATGTTATGTATTTGCATTTCTGGCAATGTCAGTTTAACAGGAACAGATGGCAGAGGGCTCAGGGCTGTGGGGCACAGCCTGTCTGCCAGAATGCAATGGAAACTTTCTCTGCAGGGAGCCGACTCTAAACATCACAAAATAATATACAATCTGAGCTCCCATTTCAAGGCAAAAGCTTCTTATAACATTTTAACGTATTGATGTTAAAGAGTCAACTTCTAAACATGCTAATAAATAATGTCAAACCGACTCCTTTCCATCAGCCCAAACCTTGAAAACAGACGTTGAGCCGGCTTCCTCAGTGGTCCACACAGTCATGTTTTGTTTTGCTTTTTTCAAGCTGTCTGCAGTATTTAAAAGCACTCTCAACTAATTTTACACATCAAGATCAGTTTACTTGTCATGACATGGCTTCATGATCAGTGACGAAAGAGGCACTCAAATGCAGTACCACTCTGTGAAGTCTTCTCTGTTGCATTTAAGTAAATATATAAAAAAAACATTATCAACCAATTGCACTTAATTATTTAAAGTCTTACCGATCCCTTGACATGTCAGCAACATTTAAAAACGTTGAGGAGGAGATACTTCAAATATTTCATGTGCTGTTGGTTAATTTATTCTATTAAATAGATCCTGCTATTGAGGTTCTTTTTATCTAAATATAAAATACTGACTGGAAAAAAAAAAAAAGATCACACAGTATAGCCTCTGTAAAGTACTGGAAGAAGTATCATAACTAAGAGTACCTTAAATCTGACAATGCTTAAGCAAATGTGATTTAAATACTGCATTCAACCACTGATTTTGCAGAGGTCTTTTATGTCGGTCTTTATGGGGTGTCATTTGATTGGCTGAATGCGTCCAAATTGATGTGAGGGAACAGAGGGACACTATCCATGAGGGAGGGACTCATCATCACAATTTGTCATCTCATCTGTAGCTTTGGTTTCTTAATGATGCTGTTGCTAAACACCAAACAGGGAGGTCATCAGTGTGTAATTCTTTCATCAGGAGTTCCCATTTGAAAAACTGAGAGGATGCAGTCATCCTACAAAATGTTGCATCATGGGAAATGTAGGATCCAGTAATGGAGAATAAAGGTCAGTATTTCAGTCTTAATTCCTTTCATTTTTACCACTTTTTTCTTTAATCTCTTGCCCTGCAGTTGTGTAATACCAAAGTGCCGGAGTGCCCCTTTAATTCCCTTAAATCTTTAGAAATACAAGTTACACTGAAAGAGGCGTTCACTCGTCTTCTCAGGATGTCCGGACTGAGTTTTCATGCACTCTTCGTGACTCTTCCGATTCTAGTGACCTGGAATAATTTAGGTCAAAAATTTTAAAATGAAAAGAAAAAAAACAAGTTCTTTGACAGCAAGAAGCCTTACAAACTGTAAGAACATGTTCTCTTTCAATAGCTACCCCAGACCACATCATAGAAAGAAAACTGTGTAGATAGAACGCTAAGAAGGCTTCTCCATTTATAATATGGGTCAACACTCTTCTCCGGGCCTCTCCTTTTGTTCTGTTCCAGCATCCAGTCATCTGGAAGGAGGTGAGGAATAACCCCTCTTACCCAGGGGACACAAGTGGCTCTAAAGCCATCAGTGTATATGCCAACTTGTGTGTAAGAGCATCGCCTAACTATTTGACGCCTGAGCACCGTGTGAAAATAGCTTTAGTTTTGAAGTTTCAAGGCACAAACAAATGAACCGACTATTTGTAACTCCCAGGCCGCCCAAACACCTGTTAACACAAGTTCTCCATTCTGAAATTACATTTCCCTCCAGTCTTACTAATGCAAATGAGGTTCAGAACAGCCAGAGAACATTTTGAAGCTTACATGTCCATACAGTCTGACTTCCTTCCATCACAGCTAACAAATACAAATGAGATTTTCTCTCAATAAAATCCAATCTTAAAACTTTTCAGAAATGGATATTAGTATCATTTCATATGACCCAAGCAATAACCCTGATAAATGATGAAGTGCAGAAAAAAGATCCACAGGCCAGTTTCTGTTTTTAAGCATTTATTGTGAATAACCAGTCTATTCGTTCTCCTCACTCCTGAGCCTGGCGTTGGGGTTGGTGATCTTGATGGCCAGCTGAGCTGCCCTTTCCACGATCAGCTTCCTGTTCTTGGAGGACACGTTGTGGGCGATCTCAGCACAGTGAGTCCTGCAGAAGTAGAGAGAAAGGCGTTAGATTAATGAAAAAATGTTTTTATGCCACAGTTGCTCAAGTTTTGCAGAAGCTTTGGCCTTAAATTTCTTGTTGCATTGTTGTGCAATTTTGACTTGGGGACAACAAGGTTAATGTTGTATATTTACATATTAAAATACAAAGCAAAGGAACCACCATGCTTTCACTGCAACTTTTCTACATAGAATTAAACACAGCCGTACTGAAACATGTCAGCCTTTTTAGGACATGTAAGCAAGAAGAGGTCACCGCACCTTCACCAAACACACGCTACATTAAGTCTCACAACAAATTAACGTTCAACATATCACCCATGTAATCATAATAACCAATGATAAATACTGGGATAATTGATTACAAAGCCATCAATAAATGTGATTCAAATTACAGAATAGAAAAATATTCCTCAATCACTCACTAGTGTCCTTTCTTTTACACATTCAAACAACATGACGCCACACAGAACTGAAAAAAACTACATTTCTATCACTCTACAGTTGGCGGTAAACGTTCTTACTTGTCCAATCAATAAAAAAGGTGCAACAAGCAGCCTTCCAGCAATATTTAACATGTCATCTGAAATACTTACGAAACATGGGAAATTCTGAAGAAGTAACAAGTTAAGGAAAAAAATCCCTCTGTCTGTAATCTGTTGGATTTCCACACAATTTATTGATAAACGCCTGTTCACAGAGTAATTCAGTGAGCTAACTTTCTGCTTTGGCTGATAAGATTTTGCTTGCTACATTGCAGCCAAACGGTAAACATTTATGACCAACAGGCATGTGCGGTGTAGGTGCTCAATACCAGCGATTGGTGTAAAAAGGTGTACAATAAAAGCCAAACATCCCCCTCCTAACAGATTTGACATATTTTGGTTTTGGAGGTTGTTGCTGTCAGTGGCACTGACAACTGGTCGAACAGCTCCAGGCACAATCTGCTGAATGATCTTGGTAAACTAGCTCACTCTGCATAGTTTTACGTTACACGCTTTTCAAATTATATCTCTGTCCTTGCAGCGCAGTTAACAAATAATTTGATCCCTTTTCTCTCAAACTGACTGGACATTGGCAAGTTGCTATTTTATTGGTCCAAACCCTTGGCCTCACCAAACGACTTTTACAGTTGTTTCATCATGGTACTTGTTACAAAAGTTTGTGTAGCATTAGGAAATCTTGACGTTTTTGTGGTTTGCACACTACATCAGGGGAGGTCACACATCACACATCCTTCTTCTCTGTACCTCGACATAGATTAGATAAAGTATGAGACTGGGGCAATGGTTAAAAGTTAAGAGAAGCGAGCCTGGGACCAGTGGGCCACCGGTAAGATCTGGAAGACTGGCAGGATTGATTTGGGTGGGGAAAGTGAAGGGAACCGCCTGCCCCATCCACACTACCACCACTGAGAGCCTTGAGCAAGATCTTTAACCCAAATTACTCCAGTGGAGCTGCTCTTCCACTGGTCTTTACCACAGGTAGATGTTTAGGTGCTCAGTAAGTTATGAATTCTGCAAGGTATCAGCAGACACTCAAATCATGCCTTGATCGATACACACAGCGCACACTGGAATCTCTTTGATTCAGGAAATCGTAACACGGATCAATCCAAAAAACAAACAAACAAAAAAATCAAGGCCTATACTCATTACTTTATCACTCCATAATAAAGCTCTAAAAAGAGTGATCAAGCACCATTCACTTCCAGTATACTCAAGAGGCAGCAGAAGTCTTACTGGGTATCTTCGAATCTTTGCAAATCAAACAAACCTTGTTTAAACCTGAGCAATTCAGTTCCGTAAGCAGGGTAAAGCAGGATGTGTTCTTAACAACTTACTTGTTGCTCATCATCAGGACCTCAAGCTCCTTGACATTGTGCACCAGGAACTTCTTGAAGCCAGTAGGCAGCATGTACTTAGTCTTCTTGTTGCTACCATAACCAATGTTGGGCATCAACATCTGACCCTTGAACCGCCTGCGGACCCTGTTGTCAATACCTCTGGGCTTGCGCCAGTTTTTCTGTTGGACAAAAAGAATATTCCAAGATTAAGCATTGCAGATCCAACCTGCCACCAGGTTCCAATCCAACAGCGTCTAGGATGTAAACCAGACTTACCGCAATCTTCACATATCTGTCAGACTGATGGCGAATGAATTTCTTAGTTCGCTTCTTGACAATTTTGGGCTTTGTGAGGGGCCTGAGGGCTGCCATGGTGACTGAGAACAGAAAAAAATAAACAATTAAGACTGAGGGTCTGTTTCAGTTATTAGAATTACACCACAGCGTGCTACATACTACGAATAATATATTGGAATGAACTTGTGTCGGTAACTAGTAGGTAAACATGCAGTACTGATAGCAACGTCAAGTGTTCCTGCCACTAACTTCCACATTAAGGCAACACAAGCGCTCACTGTAGAAAATATCCTTGGGTCTGTGACTAACAGCAACATTTACGTTTCTGCTGAGTGACTCAAGTTAAATGTTTTAGCCAACGTCAGCTAACTGAACTAGCTTCTACGGAGCGGTAAGCAAGCTAGGTAGCCATGCTACCATTTCATGCACTCCGCTTTAACAGTATCACCTGCGCATAAATAAAACACCACACCAACTTCTGTGTATGTGGGCATTAAGTAGTTGATATTTCACCGTGTTCATCTTTAAACTACACTGCACAGTAAGTGGTTAGTGAATAACATTTCTAGAAACTCTTCTTTACGGGGAAAGTGCTAGCTAGCAATCAACTGCTCAAGGAGCAGCACCTCGCTTCAGAACGACACATTATATACGATATTAAATGATAAACTGGCTAATTTCACCGGATATATATAGATTGAACGTTTTTGGTTAATAAACCACGTCCAGATGGTCACGTTAGGCCATAAATTGCGCGGATTAATTTAGATTGTATGGACTCACCCGCCGATGTAAATCCAAAAGGGACTTCAACGACGGCGGAAGGGAAGAAAAGGACTTCCGCGAGTGCTGCAAAGGCTTATGGGTACTGTATTTTATCAGAGAGTACTTTTGGCCGCTTTTGATCCAGTTTTCATAAGACGTCTTTCCCAAAACAAATCTAAAGAAACCGCATTCATTTCGAAGTGTTTGCTCGCACAAAATACCAAATTAATGTTTTGAGCACATTTTAAGCTGTAGGCATATTTTATACGCCCACTATTGACATTGTTTACTGTTCAAGAAGCGGACAGCGCGCACTTCCTGAACGGATGAAGTGATTTTTTTGGAGGAACGGGGCTTGTTCTGTACTTAACTTCTCTAAACTGGGTGACCACATTATTGAACGTTCATTTGTCACATTGTGGGGGCCGAGGCTGAACACAATAGGCTACACCACAAAGTGAAATTTTGTTCCCGTTCAAGAAGAGGCGCTAGCAAACTGCAATGCAAACGGGTGTGGGGTGGGACATCAGGTAGGCTAAATGATCCGCATTTTGTCACATGATAATTTGTTTTATAACGTTAGCGTCCGTTTCTGCGTGATTAAAGCGCATGAGGACTTGGGCGGTTTGTATTTCCTTGTTAAGTTACTTTGCAGTGATTTGAAATGGAGTCTCAACCTATATTCAGGTGAGCGTTGCCTAATACGTGTCTTTTTTTCCTCCAAACTAACTTTCTCTGACTAACCACGTTATTTTTCACTTTCCTGGTCTAACTTTCGTTTCCCGTTACTTGCAGTCAACAACACCGCACTTATGGAGTAGCCAATCCCGGTTATATACCAGCGGCACAGGGCGCACCTGGTAAGTTCCCGTGAGGTTTAAAACGCGTTTTAATCTTTTAGCCTTGTCCTTTGGACACTTTTTGCAATTACGGCTACGTTACGGTGTTGAAATGCCACTTCCGTTGTACAGTCGACACACGCTCATCTACGTGACGTCATACTCTTACGGGTCATGTTGGGCTGGTTGACACCGCGGTGGCTTGTAGGGGCTGTGAGCGCTTAAGGTTCAGTGCTCTTTAAAGGAACCGACAGTTTCTGGGATTCTTTGGTTCAGCTGTTAAAATAAATAAATAAAATGGATTTTAACACGGAAGGTCAAGGTAAGTCACTCACTCACTCACGGCACCATCTTCTGGTGTTCTTGTGTAGAAACATGTTACAACTTTAAAACCCAAATATCCAGCTCGATTTCCTGTGAAGATGAAGAGGTGCGCGCGTAAGAGATGCGCACTGGAGTCTTAAACCGTTTCTTAGTCGCGTCGTTTGTTTAATGCATTAAACTTTACAACATTTAACATTTAATAGTCCACATCTACGTGTATGACTGAACTGGTTCTTCTGGTTTGTTTCAGCAATGTTTGCCCCACCCGCTGCTGATCTGCCGGGGCCCAGCGCTCCTCCAGCCAGCATGTTTGACAGCATGCCTGGCTATGAAGGGACGATCCCAGGAGGAGGAGGTACACTCCTATTATAACGAAAAATCTACTCCTTTACTGACATTCAGCATTCACTCCCTGTCCGCTTTTAATCCAGCGAAACAGCTTTGCCACATAAGCCACTATTACATAGTTTATAAGCTCTGCTTTTGTTAAATTCAACTTATGTTTATCACTGAGGTGGTTATAAATGGCTGACTTGCATTGTATTGCAGCGTGTTTTTAATATTTTAGCCTTCTCACATCTGCAGATTTGGTTGCCAAAATATGAAAACACACCTCAAAATAAAATGCAGTTGAGCAAGGCAAGGCAAGTTTATTTATATAGCACATTTCAACAGCAAAGCAATTCAAACCGCTGCATAGAGCATAAAGACAGATTATAAAATATAAAAGCAACACGAGGCAATTCAAAGAGACATTGAAAATACAATAAAATTAGTACAACAAAACAACAGCCTTAAAAATAATAAACACAGTTAGATTAACACCTCTTGAAATTTGAGATCGTAATTTGTGGTTGAGCTGTTTTGAATATTCCAGGTGTACCTATGTAAGTGGCCACTGAGAGTATGTCAGGAATGTGCTCATAGAATAAAGCAACGGATCTCTACAGAAAACTTTCAATTTCTACTGTAGGCGGATTTCTTCCCCCTCCCATGCCTGCTTACCCTGCTCCTCAGCCTGAACCCGGACCTGAGCAGCCACACTGGAAGTAAGGCTCCAACTGTTTCCTTATGTCTTTCAACAAAAACTGCAGAGGTCATTATATAACATTTCCTTGCTTGCGTGCTCCAAGATTACGGCAATTCAGGCACTTCATTCTCTTGGACAAGCTGCGCTTCCTCTTACTAGAATAGATTACTTGACACACTGTATCTGATTTCCTCTGCTGTTGACAGTATCCCGTCCATAAGTGAAGATACGGCCCGGGAGGCGTTTGCCCTGTTTGCCTCCAGCAAGTGCTGCTACAGCTCAGCACCAGCAAAGGACGGTGTGATCACCAGCATGGAGGCATTCAATACCTACAGGGTAAGAGGATGTCTGTTCATATATGTGCGTATTTGTAAAACATACAGTCATAAAAAAGCATGGAAATAAAGAGAAGTAATAGTTTGGGCTGTTGGTGGATGAAAAAAAAAGGGAAATGACCGAAGATCTTGAAATGTAACTGGATTTTTGTTTTGATTTCCCCACCCGTGCTTTGTTTTAGTACCGCCTGGAAACCTTCACTGAGTCAAGATCTACAGCGTGGAGTCATGAGCCATACAATGGTAAGGCACTGGGGATGGATGATATTATTGGGAAGTTATTGACCGATATTGGCTTTGAAATTGACTATCAGATATCAGCCAGCACGTCGATATCCACCAATATAATAACCAGCTGCTGTCTTCTTGATTAAACGCCCGAGCTGACACCATGTGTCACACGTTCCCTATGGACAGACATTATGTTAATTTACTTTGTCACTTGTGAAACAGACCAAATTTGCCTTGGTTGTGTTTAATTGTTATGATTGTCTCAGGGAGAGCATCATACAGTTTTAAGTAAGATGTATCTTACTTGTTTTGTTTAAAAGCAGTTGTCATAAATAAGTATGACATGTTTTGCATAACATCAGTTCAAGTATTTTTCTTCTTTTGCACAAGGAATGAACGAGACATCATTTTAAGCTTTGTATTTTATGCCTGCATTTGCCGGCGGGCCAACACAGTATGACTTTTTTGATAATAATGTTTGTAAATTCCACCACAGAAGAGATCTGATGATCTCTGCAATTAGGTGTGGGGAAAGAACAACATATATATCACTGTTGGAATCTATTATTGGACACATGAGTTGTAAAATATTGGTGTATTGGATATAGGCAAAAAATCAAATATGCATCCCTATACAGCACTAATACCCCGTGCACCAGTTGCATGAGCAGAAATCTCTGTATTCTGCTATCAGTTAGCTATTTAATAATACTGATAATCTGATATGTTGTTCTTTTTGTTCAGGCCAGCCGGTGGATGCCTACGTCCAGTCACCTCCAGGACCTTGGGATATTCCTGCTCAATCCCCCAATTTTTTTCAGGATAGCAAACAGACAATCAAGGTTCCCTACACATCATCTATGAAGGTAAATTCGTAGCATTTGTTTGGAGATGTTAAAATTCCTGTTATTGCTCTCATAGATTTTTTTTTAATGAGAAACATTTGATACACAGCCCTGCCATACTTGTTTGGGGATGGGGAGAAAACCTTGCAAAGACTGTGCTGGTGCCGGTAATGTAAGTAATGTCCTCAGACTTAATTGAAACACTTAATTTAAGACCTTTAGCCTGATCATCAGTTGTTATGATTTCTTTTTCTTGCTCCTGTCAGAAAGTTTGTTGGGTCTGCAATGGATCTGGTTTTCGCCATGGAGATGATCGGTGCCACCACTGCAGCGGCAGAGGGAGGGAAAAGTAGGTGTAACCCCTTTAAACTCATAGATTCCTAATAAGGTAAAAGCAAAAGTCATCTTAGTACAGTTTGTTCTTCTACATGAAACAATTAAACATGATTGTGTTCACAGTTGCAACCACTGTCACGGTCAAGGATCGAGGCAATGTGACACGTGTCGTGGAAAGCAACAGCTTCTGGTCTACATCAACCTCACAGTGAAATGGTGCTGCGTCTTCAAGACTGAAGTCTTTTTCAATGATCTAACCACGTTTTTTACTGATTATTGATTCAGTTGAAAATGGTTGTAAAGTTAATTAGTGTTTCTTCTTTTTTCTGTCAATTTCAGGACCAACAACACTGATAATTATGTTGTGGAACAGTCGAGTGGACTGCAGGTGGACAATCTCAGCAAGGTGTCTGGCAAGGAGCTTTTCAGAGACTCTCAGTACATGGTAAAAGTTTTTCACTTTCCCAGAGGACCAGAGATACATGGTGGAAAAAGATATGGGGGTTTTTAAATACAGAAACATGATAAACGATGAGATTTAGTTAAAAAAAAAAAAAGACATTGCTAGAATTATAGGACTCTGATAACCATCCATGCTTATCAGTGAAACGTTTGTTGCACATGCACCTAAATCTACTAGTTCTTGAGCAGATTAGATGTTTGTTTGTTGTGTAGGTATTTAGTTTTATTTTTTAAAACTTTCAACGGTCTGTATTTTATCCATGATAAGATAATTTTCACCCACTACTGTTATGTTTTATGTTTAACATGTACCAATCAAGTGTTCAGTCAAACTCCTTGAGTTTACAAACATGCATGAAACACACCTAACCTTTTGAAATAAAAAAAAAACAAACAAACAAAAAAACATAACAATGCAAACAGCAACACTGTAGACAAACAAAATTCTCAAAAATTGATGCTTTCAATTAAACCTAACGACACGCACTGCAGAGCTGTGTGTAAAAATCCCACAAACGACAAATAAACATTTTCAGCTGTGATGTTAATTCAATTCTGATAAATATTTTTCTGTTTTACCTGTGCAGGTGTACCCATTGACTGGTTTCCCGGACCCTACAGTTGTGCAGGCTTCACAGCGCCTTGTAAATGAACACCAGGGCAAGTTCTGCCAGACATCACGCGTTCTACAACAGGTACTATTTTGATATCAAACAATATTCTGCTAATGGGGATGATGAAGATGTAGTCAGATCTCTTACTAAAAGTAGTAAGACTATGCTTTAAATGACCTTTAAGAAGTCCTGTGTTAAAATCTTGCATAAGGATCTGTAGAAGCTAAGCTGATGCTTTAAGCTACTGAGGTGTTTTCCACAGGAAACCTAATTGACGCGCTTTTTACATTACCATGTTGGAGTGAATGAGAGTCCAGGTTCCTTTCGATTTATATGCAACAAGACTATTTATTTTACATTAAATCACATTCTCACACACACATCCGCACGTTGCCTAACATGATAGTGCACCGCGGTCAAAACTGTTTTTCCTCTCAGGTAGGAACTACCCGATGCACCCACAAAGGTTCCTACCCTAAATAACTGACACGCCCATTTACCTCAGACCGTAACCCACATAACAATAAACAAACATCAAATCTGGTTTACACTCCATTAACACAAATCTGCTCTTACATTTCCTTTACATTAAGGTTAACATTAAAAAAAAAAAAATCACAAAAAACTATCCGTTATTACTCGACCGTTTCACTTCAGATTGATAGTACTCGACCCCAGTATGACACCTAGGAAAAATCAGGCCAATCTGATGTGGAATTTCAGAATAAAAGCCCTTTAAACTTTTAAATTTGACTGTATTATAGGTAAAGTAGGATTAATAGTTTTTTTTAAAAAACTGTGTATCCTACTGTACATATAGTACAGTGAAATTTGAAAGTTTAAAGGGCTTTTATTATTTATTATTATTATTTATTGATTTTTCCTGTGGGTCATCCTGAGGTTGAGTACTATCAGTCTGAAGTGGAACGGTCCAGCAACAACTGGTAGTTTTTAAAAAAACTGTTAATCCTACTGTACTTAGAGTACAGTGAAATTTGAAAGTTCAGGGGGCTTTTATTCTGAAATTCCACATCAGATAGGCTTGTTTTTTTTCTGGGTGTCATCCTGAGGTTGAGTACTATCAGTCTGAAGCCTAACGGTCCAGTAATAACTGGTAGTTTTTTAAATAAACTATTAATCCTACTGTACCTATAAAAGTTCCAAGGGCTTTTATCATGAAATTCCACATCAGATTGACCTGACAGTCGAGTAATAATGGATAGTTTTTTGTGTTTTTTTTTTTTTAATGTTAATCTTAATGTAAAGGAAATATGAACATGTAAAGGGTTTTTTTTTGAAAGGCCACATCAGATTGACTTGAGTATTTGTTACGTTCTGGGGTCTTTGCAGAAGGTTGCTTTTAATTTGAAATGAGTGTTTTCTAGCTATTACCGTAATGTGCAG